>JAOTRH010203673.1:0-42129 GCA_034768845.1 Heliamphora exappendiculata | reverse complement strand
AAATATATGAGCTATCTATTAAATATTTCAAAAACACTATTTATGTACTTTGGATGATGTATGTCTATTCTTTTTGCTAATTATAGAGAAGCATAAATATAATTATACAGAACGTGTTCTTTAATCATTATTTTTGGGACTTTGATATCCTTAATTAATTATGTAGATAATGTTATTTATTAGTCATTCATGCTATGTGTATATATGAGATATATGTATATATTTTCCTTACAAACCACTAGATTGTTTATTCTTGGTTAGAGACTTAACCACACTGGTTGGTTCATGGTTAAGAAGTGACTAGACGTTGAGAAGATTTGACACTTGGTTTTGGAATTAAAATTTATTCTTAAATAAATTATTTTTGTTAGAACAAATCCATACCCCTTTTGCTAACCCAAACATACAAGCTTCATTTCAAATCTCATCTTCAATCACATTCAAATTCATGAAGCTCATTATTCATTTACCAATTGATGGAAATTTGGAAGGCCTCTCAAGCTATTCTTCCTTCATTATTCTTTTTCGTACATATATATGTATATATCTATATACCTTTCTTCCAACTTTTCATTTGAGACCCAAAATATCCTTAACTCACAAAACACTCCTCAAGTCTTTCAAGACTTCAACTAAAGCCATCAAATAAGTCTTTCATACTACTATTTGGTTTACCTTGGTGAGCTCACTTGGAAGACTTTCAAGTCTTTGCCTTCATATAAAAAGAGCCCAAAACCCTATCCTTCCTTCCATTTGGTTTAGCCACCCCATGGAGAGAAAGTTAGAGAGAGGGAGAGAGAAGAAGAAGATGAAGAAGAAAAAGAAGAAGAAAGAAAGAAAGAAAAGAAGGAAGAAGGAAGTGTGAGAAATTTTCTAAAAGTGAGTCCTTTCCATCAAAGTACAAGACTCCAAGGTAGGATTCTCTTAGTACTCTACCATTCTTTTTCCTCTAACTATTCTCAAACATTCTTTCCATATGATTAAAGAAATAGAAACAAAGCCTTGAATCATGAAAGACTAATGAAGAATTGAAATGAGAAACTAGTTAAAAATTGATTTGGTTGAGCCCATGTTTTTTTTTCTTCTTTTTTTTTACTTGCATAGAAATGATATATACATGTTTTGAGTTTATGAATATACTGATTTTATGGGTTTTTTTAGTTGTATAGAGCTATGGTTTAATTTAAGAAAGAAAGGATCAAAATTTACGAGTCAAAATTGATGGAAAAGCTACTTTTCTCTCCTTAACCGATTTTACATAGAATCCAAATAGAGCCTAAATAAAAAATTTTGGTCGAACCATTTTTCATAAAATGCATTTTTTCCAAACAATGTTAATTTTCGAACAAGTTCTGCTCAAGCTATGTTATCCCATGTCTAGAAGTTGTTCTGAGTTTTATTTTCTTTTGAAAAAGTTTCTTAACATGTAGATCTATCACCCCGTTAAATTTCATGACAAATCAGTAAGGTTTAGTATTTATAAAGTATTTTAATTTGAAGAAAAATGAATATGAAATTTCAAGTTTAAGTGATAAGTGGTGCCTTAAGTGTGATATGCTTGTTTTCATTTCTTTAACTTGACAAACATTGGTTTTCTTGTAATGCTATAGCATGTTTAAGTATTTTTAAAGGGTGATATTTATCTCATGTCACACACATGCTAGTTTGGTCATGAGCATTTACGGAATACCAAGCAATAAACCTCGAATGAACATCTTTTTTTCAAAAAAAAAACTGGGTTTTGACATGGGTTGGGGTCTAAATTGTGGTGCCACGGGTTTAGGAAGGGTCCATGTACGTCGTGAGCTGTACTATGTTGTGAGTAATGCCTTTCTGAAACTGACCTCACGTCACTTAGCCACACACATGAAGTATGGGACGGGAGCGTGATGGCATAGTAAATCGATCACATGTTTTTTGGCCGCATACATATAGTATAAACAGGAGCGTAGCGATTCGAGGATAGGTGTACGAGAGCATAGTGATTGGGAACGTAATGGTAACCGCGGAGGTGAGTGTATGTAGTGGAAACGTGGCAAGAAACATGGGATATGTTCTCTTAGTGAGACCCGAGAAATAGTTTCTATCTCAACGATACAAAAACTCTTGTGAACTTCATACTTACATTCTTAACTGCTCATCATCATATATGTGTACACTATGCTGTCTTGTTTATGTGTGATGATGGTAGGATAATAAGGTATTAGTTGTTCCTACTGGGCATCGCAGTTCATTGTGTCTTATGTAAGGTGAAGAAGAGATCAACGAGAGAGCTACACCGAAAAACGAAGTAGAATAGTGGCTCACCTAGTGCCGAACCTCTAGCTTAAACTTTTGGAAGATCTTATCTTTTGAGGATTGAATGTAATTTTAATTCTTTTGACCTTTGTAGTAACTCACTTGGTTTGTAATATTAAAGGTTTAGTTACTCTCCCATTTGAATCAGTATAAGTATTTTAAAAAATATGAGTTATTTTCTCGAAAATAATTAAGAAACTAAGTCTTTTGCAACAAATGATATTTTCAAAAATCAGGGCGTCACAAGTACCATATCTTTAGTTAGATTCAATAAGTTTATATATTTTCTTGATATAACAACTCACGTCAATTTAATTTTACCCTTCCCATTAGTGTTTCCATTACATATGAACTTGTTGCTTTTCTTTACTATTCATTAGTTGATCTATGCAGTGTGTATCCAAGCCACATTAATCTATTTTCTCTCAACTTGTCCGTAATTAGTGAAATCTCTACCATTTTATGAATCTTTTCATTTCTTTTTTTTTGTAATCTTACCACACATCTATCTTAATATTCTTATTTTAGCAATACTCATCTTATTTTCTTTCAACTTGTCCACACATCTATTTTCTCTCAACTTGTTCATAATTTGCATGTGTTTCAAGGTGGATTGACCATACAAATCATGCTTCGAAAAGAAAATTCTCTTTTAGTAGACAAACAACACCAAAATGACGAAACACAAGAGTTAAATACATAGCATATGGGAGAGAAGAATTAGACTTAGAGTGGGATTGCAGCATGGCTGAAATAAACAAATAACCAAGGTCAAGAATTTTTTCTTCAAAAATACACCACATGATAAAGACATGCATGAATGTGACATCACCAAACTTACCAGACTGAGGTAAAAAGATATGATTCGCGAAATGATGAAGAATTCTCATTTCGAATTTGAGAGAGTTGGCCTCAAGAGGCTTAGTAGGATCAACAACTTCAAGTTCGAAGATTTGTTTCACTACATCGTGAAAGGTGAACCCTTCAATGGTTCTTTTCTTTTTCTTGCAGGTAACAGACATTCGACCTTCAGGAAGACTAAGAATCTCATTCAGAGTTTTAGGGGTCAATATGATATCCACACCGTTCACCCAAGTGGTGATGGTGTTGTCAGGAGAGTTAGTGACTTTGATGTGGGCATAAGAATTTGACAAGAGTAGGATAATGGATGTCATGGATTTACAGAAAATTCATCTAACCAAGGTTGGTGAACCATTTAGAGAAGTTCATTTTGATTGAATCAAAAAATAGAAAATCTATAGAACGGCCAGGAATTACCTTTCGATTTGCGAAGGACTGAAAGAACAAATTCTTGTATTTTATGAACTAGAACTTCAAGGATGAGTCAATTGGAGTGATGGTTGACGGTCCAGCCTTGTCTTTCTTCGATTTCTGCTTCTTCGTAGCCCTAGGGCTAGATGGTCCTTCACCATGGCATTTGCTTCCCTTGCCCATGGTTCTCGGTGGCATTGGATGGTGAGAGAGAGAGAGGGAGAGGAAGAGACGAAGAGAGAGAGAAAGGTGAGTTGACTCTAGGGTTCTTAGAGGGAAACGAAGAGGGAGGAGACGAACAGTTGTTTAAAAAATGAACGATTTTTTTAGCACGAATAAGAAAGAGGGGAAAAACCACATGTATATAATCTTTATGAATTGTGTCGACCCTAATTCCATTTGAGTAAACACTTTTAACGCCACAAAATGGGGTGTCCAAAGACAGAAATTGTGTCGACACGTTTTACCAGGGTGTCGACACTTTCGGCTCATTGAGTCAACAGTCTTCACGTAATGAGTCGACCCAAGTATTACTAAGAACAAGATATCAAAATGAGTCAACACTATATAGCTGGGGTTGACACTTTTAACATTATGTATCGATACTATATAGCTTTTGAGTCAACCCTTTCGCACATGTGTTGACCATTTTTATCATTGAGTCGACACTTTTCACAAAAAAAAAATAAAGCATGAAAAGCATTTGATATACACTAAATAGGCATTGTTAGTATGGCATTTTAATATCAATTTGGAGTACATAACATACCAAGTTGTCTTATAATATAACATAGTCTTTCTTCATTTAAAGGTTTGGTGAATATATCAGCAAGTTGGTAGTTTTTGCATACAAATTCAAGTTCTATGTTACACTTTTAAACGTGATCTCTAATGAAATGATGTCTAATCTCAATATGTTTTGTTTTAGAGTGTTGTATAGGGTTCTAGGATATGTTAATGGCACTAGTGTTATAACATTTAATAGGAATACGATCTAAACACACACCATAGTTTTCTAGTTGTTGTTTCATCCAAAGAACTTGTTCACAACAGCTACCAGCTGTAATGTATTCAGTCTCAGCTGTGGATAAGGCTATTGAATTCTATTTCTTGTTGAGTCCTGATATTAAAGAATATCCTAGGATTTGACATGTTCTACTTGTACTATTCCTATCAATTTTATAACCAACAAAGTCTGCAGCAGAATAGCCAAATAACTTAAAAGTTATTCCTCTAGGATAAAATAATTTTAAGTTTTGTGTACTTAAGAAGTATCTAAAGATGCGCTTAACAGCAGTCACATATGATTCTTTAGGATTAGCTTGATATCTAGCACACGTGCATACACTAAATATGATGTCAGGTCTACTTGTAGTTAAATAAAGTAGAAATCCAATCATATCTCTATATCTCTTTTTTCTACTGCTTTACCATTTTTATCATTGTCAAGCTTTGTTGAATGGCACATTGGAGTTTTTATTGGTTTTGCACTTTGCATATCAAACCTCTTCAACAAATCTTTTATGTACTTGGATTGATTAATGAAGATTCTTTCTTATGATTGTTTGATTCGAAATCCAAGGAAATAGTTAAGCTCACCCATCATGCTCATTTCAAATTCTCCCTACATGCACTTAGCAAAATCCTTGCAAAGAGATTCATTAGTTGAGCCAAAAATAATATAATCTACATATATTTAGACAACAAGCATGTCTTTTCCTTGAGACCTGATAAAAAGAGTAGTATCAATTTTTCCTATTGAAAACTCATTTTTAATTAAGAATTTGCTCAGCTTTTCATACCAAGCCCTTGGTGCTTGTTTCAAACCATAAAAAGCCTTAGTGAGTTCGTAAACATTGTTTGAAAAATTAAAAATTTTAAAGTTATGAGGTTGTTTCACAAAAAATTTCTTCAAAATAAAACCATTTAGAAAGACACTTTTGACATCCATTTGATAAAGTTTAAAATTTTTAAAGTATGCAAAAGCAACATACTAATAGCTTTAACCTAGTCACATGAGCAAAAATTCCATCAAAATTAATACCTTCTTCTTGATTGTAACATTGGGCTACCAATCAAGTTTTATTCCTAAGAACTACTCTATTCTCATCCATTTTATTTCTAAAAATGTATTTTGTATCAATGATGGAGTGTTCCTTAGGTCTTGGGACTAAAGTCCAAACTTTGTTTATCTCAAATTTATTTAGCTCTTCTTACATAGCCAAGATCCAAAATTCATCGTTTTTAGTTTTCTCAAAATGTTTTGATTTAGTCTTGGAATGAAATACTAAATTACCACAAATATTATGTAGAGAGGATCTAGTTTTGATACCTTGAAATGGGTCACCATTGATCAAATCCTTTGGATGACTATGAGCATACTTCTATTCCATAGGCAAATTTGGATTTTCTTGATTTAAAGTACCAGTAGCCTATTGGACTTCATTTTGCTATGCATTGTAGCTTTCTCATGGTTTGGCTCTTCTTAGTCTTTGATGAAAATGTTCTCATCACATTTTTCTATATTAACTAAGTTATCTTCACAAAATTCCTCGAAAGAACTGAGGTTAGCTTCATCAAATACAACATGAATAGATTCTTCAACAACTAAGGTCATTTTGTTAAAAACTCTATAACTTTTACTAAATATAGAATATTCTAAGAAAAAACCTTCATCAGATTTTGCATCGAACTTACCGAAAAGTTTTTGGTTGTTATTAAAAAAAAATATTTACACCTAAAGGTACGAAAATAACTGATGTTAGGTTTTTTTTCCATTCCATAACTCCTATGAAATATTTTTAAGAGAAGCTCGAATCATGGCTTTGTTCATGATATAATAAGTTGTCTTGATAGCCTCGGCCCAAAATATCTTGATAGATTATTTTCCCATAATATGGTTCTAGCCATTTCTTCCAAAGTCATATTCTTCCTCTTAACAACACTATTTTGTTGAGAGGTTCTAGGAGCAGATAAATTATAGCCTATACCACTTTCATCACAAAATTTTTTAAAATTTTTATTTTCAAATTTTCTACCATGATCACGTCTGATACTTGTGATTTGAAAACTTTTTTTTATTTTGAATTCTCCGAGACAGTTTTGCAAAAAAAGTAAAGGTTTCATCCTTATAAGCTAAAGAAATCATTAACAACCACAAAGACGTATCTGTTACCTCCAAAGCTAAGAGTTCTTGTTGGACCAAATAAGTCCATGTGCAATAGTTGTAGGGCCTAGAAGTTGAAATCACAATTTTGAATTGAAATGAATTTCTAACTTGTTTGTCTTGTTGACATGCATCACAAACTTTATCTTTTTCAAATTTGATTTGAGATAAACCAATTACTAATTGCTTTTTCAAAAGTTTTAAAATCAAATTCATATGAGCATGTCCAAATCATCTATGCCACAACCAACTATTATCACTCAAGGTAACTAGGCATTTAGTGTCATTTTTTGAAGGTCATTTAGATTGAAAGTGTAAATATTTTCATACCTATTACCTTAAAAAATAATTTTGTTTTCAATTGAGTTTTTAATAACACACTTAGCATGATCAAAGATGACCTTATGGCCTTTTTCAAAAAGTTGCCTTATGCTAAGAAGGTTATGTTTCGAACAATCAACAAGCAAAACATTTTTAATAGAAGAAAAAAGAATTTTACCAATACAACCAATTCCTATGATTTTGTCATTACTATTGTCACCAAATGTCTCAAATCCACCATCTTTAGGCTTAAAGGATGCAAATATTGATTTGTCACATGTCATGTGTCTTGAACAAGTACTATCAAGATACAACACTCATTCATTGAATGAGAACTTGAGACACACCTGCAAAGAAAATTATGTTTTAATTTTTGGTACTCAAATTTTTTTGGATCATTTGGTGTTAGTTCTATGTCGGTGTGTTCCCTTTGGAATCCAAACCCCTTTTTGTAGTCAAAGTATGTGATTTTCTATGTGGATAATGTGTAACAGTATGTCCATATTCATAACAATGAAAGCAAGTAGCATTGGAATGATTTGAGAATTCTTTAACAAAAATATTGCTCAATAACTTTTGTTTCCTCTTTGGTTGGTATCTAATTCTAGCTTTGTCAAAAATACAATTTTGCATTCTAAGAAGTTTGTCCAAGTTTTCTTTTCCAAGAGTAAATCTATGCACAATTTTTGTAAGGTCTTCAACCTTTTTATTTAAAACTTGATTTTTATTTTTTAAGGACAAAACTTGGTTTGACAATAAATATTTTTTTTAAAGCTTCAATTTCATAAGATGAGAAAAGAACCAATTTTTTAAGAATAGTATTCTTAGCACTCATTTTTCTTAATTCATCATACAAATCTTCAGATGCAACTAGAAGTTTTTCTAAAGAAAAATGGTCATTGGTTACCTCATTATCTTCTTTGGCTATGAGGCAAAGGCAAGCAACTTAATTTTTCTCATTTTCATTCTCGAAGCTATTATCTTCATTCTCACCCCATGTAGCCAACATTGCCTTCTTGAATCCCTTCTTGAAGTGCTTTTTAAGTTGTGGACATTCAGCCTTCATATGTCCAGGTTTCTTGTATTCAAAACAAATGATCTCATCTTTCTTGTGATCATTCTTGAATATGCTTAACTCACCCTTGAACTTGTTGAGCTTTCTTTTGTGCCCATTTTTCTTGAAGAATCTCATTTCTCCTTGTTTCTTACTTCTAAGAATTCTTCTGAACTTTTTGTAATGAGGGCTAAATCTTCATTTTCGTCACTTGTCGAGTTTTCATCAGATTCATTATCAAGAATAGAGGATTTCTTCTTTTTACTATCATCTTCATCATTTATCTTGATATTCATTTCATGAGTTATGAGTAAACCAAGAAGCTCCTCCAAGCTAAGAGTAATGAGATCCTTTGCTTCTTGAATGCCAATGACTTTAGCTTCCCAACTCTTAGGCATGTATCTTAGGATCTTTCTCACCATTTCTGTATTAGAGTAAACCTTACTAAGAGATTTTATTCCATTAATAATATTAGTGAATCTAGTGAACATTGCAGAGATAGTTTTATCATGCTTCATTTTAAACAATTTATAACTATGAACAAGCATGCTTATTTTAGAGTGCTTGACTTGGTTGGTTCTCTCATGGGTAACCTCAAATCTATCCTAAATTTTCTTGGCAATGTCGCAGGTGTAGATCCTATTGAACTCATTTAGGTCAAAAGAGTAATATAGAAGTTTCATAACCTTAGCATTTTTTTGTATCTCTCTTATATCAGTCTCATTCTATTCATTCTTAGGTTTAGGGACAGTTGTCCCTTCAACAGTCTTGGTAGGTCTTTTGGATCAATTTATAATAACCCTCAACAGGTTATAGTCTACGGCTTGAACGTATATTCGCATTCTAACCTTCCAATAATTATAATTTATTCTATTGAACAAATGGGGTCTGTTGGTGGATTGACCTTTTGATTAAATAGATCTATTACTAGTGGTTGCCATAGAAACTCTTAGACGATTAAGTAAAAAATAAGAGTTCAAGCTCTGATACCAATTGTTAGTTTAGGCAACCAAAGAAGGGGTGAATTGAGTTTTAAAACAATAATAACAATTTTAAAAACTTTTTACAAAATTCTTTAATTTCACAAGCAAATATGGTAGGGAATAAAGCAATAAGAAAATTAAAGAGGTTAGGGAGAGAAAAAATAAACCAGACACCAAAATTTATAGTGGTTCAGCTTCTTCCAAGCCTACATCCACTCCTCAAGACTCCCTTTGAGAATATCCACTAGGATCGAATGCTTTACAAGCACATTCAAAAACCTTTATAACCTCAAGAAAATTCTACAAAATAATCTCTTTTTTTTTTTCTAATATCTCTTGAGCTTTTCTTTAAAGAGAATCACTCACTCTCTTAAAAAATTAAGGGTGACTCACCCTCTATTATAATAAATGAAAGAATCAAATATTCACTAACTCACTCTCTTTACAAATGATTAGAAATAAATGAGCAAGAAAGAGTGAGAATCAGTTGGAGGAGTAAATGAGTAATCAATGCTTTCTTGAAGATTTAGATCTTTTAATTCAAGCAATAGAACAGTGTATAGCGATTTGAAGCTCTAAAAATTAACTCCTCATATAGCCACATAAAGTAAATGACCATTGGTTGGTTGGTGGAAGTAATTAATACTTTGAAATCCAACCGTTGGAACCAGTGTGAGATTTGAAATCTGTTGTAGGTGTCAACACAATTATTTGGTGTCGACACAAAATGTTTAGGGCTTAGTTCTTCAAGTGGTTGTGTTGACTCAGATCATCGTTAGTGTCAACCCAATTTTTGCTTTTATCTCACCCACATAGTGGTGTCGACTTAATAAACATTTGGTGTCGACCCAATGCATTTTTTCAGATTTCCCAAGTAAGACTTTGGTGTCGACTCAAAAAGTTATAGTCAGTCTCGAGACTTTTAGAGTCAACTCATCTTTATTTGGTGTCGACTCAGAAACTTTTAGATAGTCTAAGTTGTTTTGGTGTCGACTCAATTTCATTTGGTGTTAACCCAAAACTTCTTATTTTCGAAAGGAACATTTGTGTTGACTCAAAATTTTTTGGTGTCGACCCTTTGGAGTTGGAATTGGGAAATGGCTTGTAACTATGGTGTCGACCCATTTCTCTATGGTGTCGACTCATTTTGTTTCTCGAAGGGTATTTTGGTGTCGACTCATGTGAATTTGGTGTCAACCTATAAAACTCAAGGTCTGGAACCCAAAGGATCATTTGGTGTTGACTCAAAATACTTTGGTGTTGACTCAAAGTGAATCCCGATCCAATACTGAAGATGTCGTCACAAAATCATTTGGTGTCAACTCATCTTAATTCCTGCAATATCTTAAGCAAAGTAGTTAAGGTGTCGACCCTAAATTCTATTTGTGTCGACACACTTGAAAGTTTCTAGAGTACTTTGCCTTAAGGTGTTGACCCAATTATCAATTAGTGTCGACACAAAACGTTCTTCACAAGAACACTGAGTGCCAACCCATTTGATATAAAGTGTCAGTACAAATGGCATAAAGTGTCAACTCATTGTCACGTAGTGTCAATATTTATCTTTTTTTAAACAATTAAATATAATCTTTTTAAATCAATTTAATTTACAAAATGAATTATTAAAATCATCAAAATCTAATTAAAAAGTCCTTAGGCTAACACTTTGGTTTTTTCGTTTTTTTTTTGGGATTGCTAGTCATAGAAGGGTTTTAATATATGATTCTTGTTTCATGTGACAATTGATTTTGTACTCTATCTTTGGTTTATTATTTTACGTTTGATGTCTTAATCTCTTTTTAGTTCAATGTATTTTACGTTTGATTGGCTGACATAAGAATGGTTAAGTTAACTAACATTTTTTCAATTGAAAAAGAAATATTTAAAAACCTGATTATAAAAACCTATTCAATAATTTCATAAATTGAAAAACATAAAATAAAATAAAAAAATAAAGCATAACTTGAATTTAAACATAGAAAGGATTCGATTTTGAAATCTCGTCTAAGGCCCTTAAAATTGTCTAACCACCCTACCTAGATCGATGTCCTGTGATTGTGTTAGAAGGAATTTGGAAGTTGCATCGTCTGGCGACTAATTTTTTAGAAGTAGAGATGACAATTTTTCATGTCTCATTTGTTGCAACTCAATTTTTTCCCACTCGTATCCAAATACAATCACGATCATTTAATATTCATATTAGATATTATAAGTCACAAAAACTCTTTCAAACTCTCAAACAAAATTCAAAACAATCAAATAGGCAGTATCAAGGTGGCATTATATCATGTTATCCCTAGATAAGTATCATAAAAATACATTATAATATCTTATATGTATGATGTAGATATAACGACCCAAGTGAATTACTAGCCCAGTAACTTAAATACGAGCCTAACAACGCGGCTCAAAATACTTAAACCAAGTTATTAGTAGTAGTCCAGAAGTTTCATTGTATACCAGACTTACTTTCTATCACCCACCGATGTGAGATGAGATATCATAATATGCCATACTCAAATATGCGACGTCCTAGTCGAGTGGCCCAAGTTTTTTTCCTGGTTGGGATGTGGATAGTAGCCCATTAGCGACACAAAATAGCCTATAAGCATGCATAAGGTATACAACTTCGGGGCCTCTACCCCTCTTTAGAGCCTCTACCCCTCTTTAGAGCCTCTACTCCTCTATCCACACTACCACAGAGCTGTATATGAAAATTATGGTTGGTTTTGATACCATTTGTAATGACCCAAGTGAACTACTAGCCCAATAACTTGAATATAGGCCTAAAATGCTTAAGCCAAGTTATTAGTAGTAGCCCACAAGTTTCATTATATACTAGACTTACTTTCTATTTTCTACTGATGTGGGATGGGTTATCACAGTAGACTCTATAATACTTTTTACTGTACACACATACACACTATTTTTAGTTTTTTGTTTAGACCCAGGCCCTTACAGCCTTGCATTTGACCCACAAATATCCTTATCTTCTCAAAAGACTCAAATCATAAGAGGGATACACTAGGAACACTTCAATAAAGGTTCTTAGGTCACCTAAAATTTCATGTTAATCGGAGGCTGTTCGGGCTACATACGATATCTAATTACCTCTAAAAATGTTGTATAAGGTCTCACCAATTGGCATATTTGATTCCATACTAAAACTTACGAGAAATCTTCATTCACAACCCTTAGTGCCATAGCAAAATTTGGATGAATTTGAGTTTATTTAGCTGGTTAAAATTGACCCAAAAAGAATTTGAAAAAGTCTAGCCCATCTTTGCCTTCAAACCTTCAAAAAACCTTTTAGGCATTAAAACCCGAATAATGCCCATGGGTCGAAGCAGTCGAGCTTTTCTAGGCACATACTCAATTCCTACGACTCTTAGCCGCAGCAAAAAAATTGCCCAAAAAGGCCACATTATCTAAAAACCACGTGTCGACAAGCTAGGGTGGTTGCAGCTCTTGAAGGCCACAAAAGCCTTCTTGCCACACTCTAACATCTTAGACGTCGACCCCCAGATTTGTTTTCTCTATAAATAGAATCCTCTCCCTCTTTCATTTTCACTGCATACAAACTTCGGGGCTCTTTCTATCCTCCTCCACTTTCTCTTGATATAGAAAGGCTCTCCTAACACAAAAGCCCTCCCCGCGAGCTGACAACCCAAATTCAACCATTACCTGATTTTATCCGTTTTCCCCAAAATATCTTTAGAGTCTATAAAAAAATTTTTAAGAAAAATTTCATTTTAATTACATATCTAGCATGTATAAAATAGTCTAAATGTCTTGTTTTATAATGCTACTATATCAAAATATGAAATGTCAATCGAATATTCCATTTTATGCCGTTACTCTCTTGTGTTATACAAAATAAACTTCCACTATTCTATTTTACGCCTTTACTCTACACATTTTCAACTCTAAAAAAAGAAAAGTCAGTACAAACATTCCTAGAGGGGGTGAATAGGCCAATATTCATAAATAAATACTTATTTGTAGAGGGTTTTCTAGATAGAATTTTTGTCCTAAAAAATTGTGTGGTGCCAAAGGAGGAAAGGACTATAAATATATGTGCATGCGCCCGAGCGCGTAGCGTGTGCTTACTACTAAAGGACGAGCACTCAAGCACTCATCAGGCGCTCCTCCCTAGAGTTGTTTTGGAAAAGAAGTCTGTTTTATCAAGCCCTCTTCAAATAGAGCTGGGATTCGACTCTCTTTGCTACCTTTATTCTTGTAGACTCTTCTCTAAGCAGGCAAGTGCTTGTCAGGGTAATATTTGTAAGACCTTGACCCGTTTTTTTTTCGGTGTTTTTCGACGCGCGTTGCGTGTTTATGTGCTAGTATGTTTTTATATACTTTTGATGCATGATCGAGGTTAGATATGCATGCGGGATAGATTCTCGGGGGCTGTGGGACGTTGTGGTGTGAATTTTAAAAATTTATAAAAAATATATTTTGAAAACCTATAAATATCTGGAGTTAGATATTTTTAAAAGATATTTTTTAAAATTTTTCCAGTAAGTTTCATTTTTTTCTCTCTGCCTTCTCTATAACTTCTCGGGGGCCCGGGGCTCGATTTTTAACGATCCAACAGCCGATCCTTGCTATTGGCACGGTGGGCTACGCATTCGTCTGGACAAAATTTTATTTCGACAAAGCTCGATTTTGCACGTGGATCGAGGTATTGAGTTTTTAACTCACCGAGGTAGGATCCTAAACTCTCATGTCGTATAAGGGTGCTACGTGTAATCGTGTGTGCTTTTACCGTCTTGAAATGCATGAAAAAGTGATTTATGTTTCGAATAAACCATGTTTTGGGTTTAAAATAGTTTTTGGTTGGTTTTGGTTGAACGGAATCAAGATTTGAGGGTTTCTTTTGAGGTTTGGATGTTAGCTTTGGGCTTGTGTATGTCTGAGGGTGTTGAAAGAAAATGTTTGGTTACTTCGATTTTGAGTTTGGATGGTTATGGGATGGTTGGAGGCTCAAAATTTGCCAAATAGATTAGGTTCTGGCATTGGACCGCTTGAGGGACCACTCAAGCGGTCTAGAGGGTGGTCTTGGGTTGCTCTCGGGTTGTTGACCGCTGGACAGACCGCTCGAGCGGTCTAGCCCGCGGTCTATTTTTCACTGGTTCAAAATTTATTTTTAAAATCGATGTATATCCCTCATTCGGACTCGAAATTGGGTCATTTTTGTATTCGAATTGAAGCTCCGGAAGTCTTCTTTCCAATGACACCTCTCTCACTTTAAAATTATTTTTGTGAAAAAAATTATGATCAAAATAGTGAGAATATGTCAGAATTTCTTAACCGTTTTTCACCCATTTTTGGCCAAATGTTTGGGAAAAGCCTATTTTTCATCATTGGGGGGAACTTTTTATGAAATTTCTTATTCCTTGGGAGTTTGTTGTGTTGTTTGGTGGTTGGGTCCTTGGTTTTCAATTAGTTCATAACGGTATTCAATTGATTAATTATGGGATTAGTCGACTGAAATACTATTGGATTCTTTTTGGGGTTCGGTTGGTTGTGTCATGGCTTTGGATGTTTGTTTAGGTGTTGTTCTCGGGGGTGACGCGCATGGTTAGATGTGGGTTGTTAGGGCACGATTGTGTGCATTGTGGTTGGGTGTGGAGCGTGTTTGGGCTCATGGCACCTTTGGAGGGAAGGTGGTGTTTTCTAACCTCGTGGTTTGAGGGGTTTGACATTGGCCTTCGAGTTAGGCTTAGTTCTGTGGGTTGTTGGTTGTCTATGTGAGTGGATGTCGAGTTATGTGACTGGTGGCGTCATGATGTGAAGTATATATAGTTATGTGCATTTGTAACTGTTTATTTATGTGCAGATTACGTAAGGGAGTTACGTGGTTTATACTTTAAAACTCATAGTTTTATAGGCATGTATATGTGGGCTCTAAGGAGCGAATACATGTGGTGCATGTTACACGGGTTGCTTACGTTGCGTGTGCTGCACGGGTTGCGTGCGTTGAGTTGCATGGGTGGCATGCGTTAGATGGGATTGAGATCCTTCAGTGAAAGCCCAAGAAATGTTAGATGGGGCAGTGGTCATTCGGTGAAAGCTCGAGAAGATCCTTGTGTTGAGTTGGGCTTCCATTGCTCCTCGGTGAAAGTCTAGAAACGTGCACAGCGTAGGTGCTTTGTACCTTCAGGTTAATCCCCGTAAATTAAGTTGGTTGCCTCCGTGAATGGCATTGTGTGGGTGCTTTGGACTCTCGGGTTTCGAGCCCGTAAATTAAGCAGTAGGTGCTTTGGACCTTTGGGTCAATCTCCGTAAATTAAGTCGATTGCCTCCGTTAATGGTGTTGTTATCATAACTCCGTATAGAACTTATCATTACCTAGCGGACCTTAAGTGGTGACTAGGGTAATGGGAAGGAGTCTATAGTTGTTACCTTTGTCTGTGTTTTTACTATTTTTTCTTAACTGTGGTATGATATCCGTTAGAATGATATGCATAGTTTCAAGGATGGAAAGTGATCCTAAAGACAGTGTGTGTGACTCTGAAGGACGGAGATGAGGTCCTAGAGAGATATGTGTTGGGTGTGTTGCTCATAGTGTGTTGGGCGTAATGCATGGATTGCATAAGTTAGCTTGTCGGGGCTTGTGAAGTCGGTTTAGATATATGTTCATGTGTTGCATATATGTATCTGTTATCTTTGGGGCTCGTGCGAGCCGTGTTTTCAAAATGTTTTAAGGCTTGAAATAGAGTCTAAAATTGTACCTCGTTTTCCTAGCATGTTTAGCTTATATTGCATGTGCTTTCTAGTTTCTGCTGAGTTTTGGCTCTTGGTGTGGGATTTGATTTTCTTTAGATACCGGTCACGCAGGTTGATCTGGAGGTGCCGGAGAGGTGGAAGAGCAGTAGTCTTCCTTTTCGTTCTTTCTGTTACATGTATGTTATATAACCTGTTCTCCCGGTGTTAGAGCCGTGTAATGTAAGCCGTTTGGCGGTTATATACAATGCATGAATGTTTTATATTGAGAGTGTATTCTCGGGTTGGGTGCTTTATTTGGTTGTTTGTGGGTGTTCACGTGGCCCGAAGTTTGAAACGTGATAGTATTCAAAAAACTAAGTATTGGGATGTAGTATTTAGTTTTATTTATTAATAAAATTAGTTCTTCACGAGCAAATGTATGCATTTCATTATCTATTTGATGTTGTATATTGTTGTCTTTTTTCTACATAGTCTTTAATCTGGTATGTAGAGTTTTGGCTTACACATAAAATACCATATTATCAGTTATTGTAGAATATAAGTATTTAGTTCACAGTCTTAGATGAAATTGGATACACCATCAGTACGACTATAACACAATATTTTATTAGATCTGTATTGATTACAGAAAACGGTAATTGTTTTAATAATTGTTCTGACTCATTGTGCTAGTACATTTTGTGTGTATTGAATATGAGCGCGTTAGGGTAATTAATTTTGTACTGATTATATAAATTAATTTATACCTCATGGTTATTATGAGTGTTTATACTCTTAATCTCAAAATAATTATTATACATGTATATTTAATGTTCGTTATTTTTATTTATTGAAGGGTGCGATCTTTTACGGGTCAATAATTCCAGTGAGTTGGATAACGACCTTAATTATATAATGGATATTAATTATTAACGGAATTCACGTCCCATGATTGTGATTGACAATACTCCCTTAAGAAAACTTAAAAATTTTGATCGTGTCAAACCCTGCAAGTGAATTTTATAATCTGGCATATCAAATAAGTTAAGCGAAAGGTTGTAGGATTTTTTGAATAAACCGATTAAATAAAAATGTCAATAATTTAATTTAATCGGTAGGTATCTATAATCTTAACGTGGAAGAGAATAAATAAGTATTTAATAATACGAGCTCGAATAATTCGATTTGAGAGTAAGGTTAGGAGTGTAATTATAATTTTTTTTGTGGACTGAATTATAATTTATATTTTTATAAAATTACTTATGGGTTGAGGTAAGATTTCATAATTACATTAAGAGCCCATGTGGTATTTACTCCACTAGTCCTGGTTGTAGTCTATACAAATGCTGTTATAAACCCTAGCCTCATAATTCAGTCAACCTGTCTTCAAAACTAGTGTTTTTACGTTTTTGCAAAAACTAAGTCTAGCTAGTTAGGGTTTAAAGAACACGAAGAACAAAGCTCACACTATAATCGTGTTTTTGTCATTCGGGTATACAACAAATGGCTTTAATTCGAGAATAGATTGCCAGTCAACAATTGTGGGGGTCTATTGACTAAAGTTGCAAAAAATAAAATCAAATCAGACAGATTTCGAAGTTATAATTCTTTTATGATTTTGAGAGTTATACCAGGTTTATATTTTGATTTTTTGATATCAAAAATTTTAATCTGGAGCCTATTTTGATACTTGCCATCTCGATTTTTTTGACTTGATTCATATACTATATCACTAAATCTTGAGTTTTGGGCCCAACAATTGGTATTAGAGCTGTTTTTGATTTTATATATAAATTAAATCAAGGGTTCGGTTAGATTTAAATTTGTGCCAACTTTGTTTTGTAGACAATCTAATCATGACTTTAATGTTCATAATATTGTATATTTGATTGCATGTTTTTATGATGAATTTTGATTCTTGTTTTTCATGAAATTTGATCGTGGTAGTTGGTTTATGAACTCATTGGAGGCATAGGAACCGTTGTAATCTTCCTCCTCTGTAGTTTGATTGTGAACTCTTCGGATGCACATACTTAATATTTTTTTGTTCCAAGAACAAGGAACGAAGAACAAAGAAGATGAATAGGGATAACGCAACAGCGCAGGCACAGGCACGGGCCAGCACGCGCGAGGGTGACGCAGGCACAGGCGCGGGCCAGGCGCGGCGGTGCTAGGTGCAGTAGCGGTTGGCGCAACAACAGTGCAGGCGTGGCGGCGGCGATAGCAGACATAGCGGCATGTCACAAGTATTCTAATGGTTGCAGGATTATCATTACTGTAGAGTTCTGTTTTTGACATAACTGCGTAGTTAAATAGATGAATATGAACTCTTTCACTTAAAGAGTTATAACTTGACCATAAAAGTCTAGATATTCTGTATTTATTTATTTATTATTTAAATGCGTGTATGACTTAATTTTTATTTTTGCTTTTCTTCAGTTTAACAAATTCATTGTTTGAAATTATTTTTTTTGTAACGAAAATAAAGTTAAAATTTTTATAAAAGAAAATTTTCAAATTTTATTTAGTCACTCAAAAACACGTTTTAAGATTGATTTAAAAATCTAGTATCTTGGAAAACGTGCTGGTTAGTCTTGAATTTTGAATTTGTTAAAGAGTTTAATTTAAATAAATTAATTTTTTCTAAAAATTATTTTAAATATATGTAATAGGAAAATAAAATTAAAGTTTGTATTTAATTTTTCTTGTAAAATAAAGAGAATATAAAAAATTTTATTTGTTACACATATAACACATAAAGATGATTAAAAATCAAAATTTTTTGTAACATGTGTTTTTTGCAAAAATTATAAATTCATAAAAATTAAACAATTTTTTCTATAATCCTAAAAAAAGTAAAAACTAAGTGGGTGAAGAAATTTATTTACAGATAAATCTCACGGTCTCCATCTCTAGTTTGTAGGTGTTGTAATTAATTTTGTGTGTTGGCTTTAATTTTTTCTCCTCAATCGGATAGAATTAATTACGGTATCACCGGAATGAACTTTTCTTAGGAATAATTCTAAATAATTGTTAGTGTGAATCATTTATCCATCTGAAAGGTTCATTGCGAAGCGATTAGTTTCGAATTAAGTGATGGTTCACACTTAGTTATAAATAATAATATCATTTTCATATGAGTTACCGCTATTATTTATAGGATCGAAGTAACGTCAGCTATTTAATTTTACTTAGCATGATTTTTTGCCTAGATTGTAAAATTAATATGAATTTTTCCGTCTAAACAAATATTGAATAGTAGACGGCATTCCCATCAGGGCATGCTATTCACAATATACCAGATTGCTAGAGAGTTGTTTCAAATATGGTAGAGAGAACTAATTTTAAATTGAATTCAAAAATTTTGCTCAACATAATTAATTGCTTTTAATTATTTGATTCTCAGGATAAAATGACTTTCAATTCTATTGCCACTATACTCAAAGAAATCAAATTAACGGATCTAAATTATATTGACTAGAAAAGGAATTTGGATATTATGTTAACTGCTGAGGAATATAAGTTTGTACTCATGGATATATGTTCACCTAAGCCTAATGAGAGGGCAATCAATGAGGAACCCCAGCCTTATTAGAAGTGGCAAAAAGCTGATAAGATGATGCAATGTTATATTCGGACATCTATATCGGATGTTCTGCAATATCAACATCAGTTAATGTCCATTACGTATGACATGATTCTGAACCTCAAAAAAATATTTGGAGATCAAAATCACGTTGCTAGGCAGGTGGCCATGATATCTCTAATGAACACAACTATGAATCAAGGCACCCTAGTTAGGGATTATGTTCAAAAGATGATTAATGTCATGAATGAACAAGAGATCCTCGAAGCTAATATTGATGGGAAAGCCCTCAAAGCTGATATTGATGGGAAGACCCAAGTCAATATCATACTCCATTCGTTGCCTGATAGTTTTAAGCAATTCTGCTTAAACTATACCATGAACAAGTTAGAGTATTTCATGGCAAAACTTCTTAAAGAATTTCAAGCAGCTGATGATGTTCTTAGAAAGTTAAGAAGTGTGTTTGTTGCTAAGAAATGTTCTTCCTCTAAGCTGAAAGGTAAGAAGAAAAAAAAATTTCAAAAACAAGGAGGCACGGATCCAAATGCAATTAATGGGCCTAAAGTTGGTGTGGAAAAGATAAAAAGCAAGTATTTCCACTACAACCAGATAGAGAACTAGAAGAAGCAATGTGTCACGCCCCAAACTCCAGATCACGTGAAATACCCATAAACAATCATATAAAACACTCAACCTGATGTTTACTCACAAAATAAAACATACATGCATTAAATATAACTGCCAAAAAGGCATTCAATACAAGGTTCCAACACTGAAAACATGTTATAACCATACATGATCTAAAGAAAACAAAAAGGAAAAATACAGATCTTTCGCCCCCAACCGGCTCCTCCAGATCAACCTGCGTGATCGGTACCTGAAAAATATTTCAAATCCCACACCGTGAGCCAAAACTCAGTAGAAACTAGACAAGCATGAAATAAAAGCTAAACATTTTAGGAAAATAATGTGCAGTTTTCAATTCATACGAGCCTTGAAAACGATTTTAAAAACGGTTTTATATCACAACTCATACAAGTCTCAAGAGAAAACATTTGGAAAACTGTTTTATATCACTGCTCATACGAACCTCGAAAATAGTTTGATATGTAGACTACAATTCTTTACAAGAAAGGATAGACTCCTATGAGCTCCGACTTCCACGAGCCCCACATGCAACAATTCTATCAAATATATGAAGGTTTATACTCAACACATGCCATCCACATAACGCAACACATGCATCTTCTCGAATTTTCACCGAAGGACCATATATGCCCCAACCAATTGCTTTGTTAACCAGAGTTAACATGTATCTTCATGTTTCACCGTAGGACCATATACGCCCCCCTCAATATACATCTTCACAGGTTTACATCGTAGGACCCTATATATGCCCCTCAATATATATCTTCACGGGTTTGCACCGTAAGACCTTATACGTCCCTCAATATACATCTTCACAGATTTACACCGTAGGACCATATACGCCACTCAATATACATCTTCACGGGTTTGCATGGTAATACCATATACGGCCCTCAATATACATTTTCACGGGTTTACACCGTAGGATCATATACGCCCCTCAATATACATTAAAACTAAAGTTTTAACCAGTGCAACACATGCATACATAAAATTAGAGCTTTAAATGCACCAAAATCACATAAGACCATATATCCGTCCTACAACATGCATGAATAAAACTAGAGTTTTAAATGCACAATCACGTATAAACACTACGTAACACATAACGACACCACATAACCCGTCACGACATTACATGCCACACACCCGATACGACATCACATGCCACACAACTCGACATCCACCCAAAAAATGGTTTTTTATAAACGTTTTCACAAAAACACCGAACACGACCCGCACGACCTGCACCCAACGATGAACAAACACCACGCACACAACCATGCACCAACAGCTCGCATCTAACCATGCACCGACACCTCACATCTAACCATGCACCGACAACACAATTTACAAAATCACGTCACCCCTAAGGACGACAACATAACATAGAAAAACCCCCAAAGCCATAACACAACCACCAAAACAAGGAACTAAACCCCAAGGAACAAGAAATTTGACAAAAAGTACCAATAAGGATGAAAAATAAACTTTTCCAAGACATTTGGCCAAAAACGGATGAAAAATAGTTAAGAAAGTTTGACATACCCTCACTATTTTGGTCATAACTTTTTTTTCAAAAAGAATTTTATTGTGAGAGTGGTGCTATTTGAAAGAAAACTTATGGGGCTTCAATTAGAGTACAAAATGACCAAATTCGGAGTCGGGATGAGGGAGATACACTGATTTTAAAAATAAATTTTCAACCAGCGAAAACAGACCGCGGGCTAGATCGCTCAAGCGGTCTGTCCAGCGGTCTGGCCTACATCAAGAAGCCAAGAACATCCCTAGACTGCCCTCAAGACCGCTCAAGCGGTCCCTTGAGCGGTTCTGCACCGAGAACTGACCTTTCTACTAAATTTTGAAGATAAAAACCATCCAAACCCAAAATTGAAGCAACCAAACTCCCTTTTGATACCCTCGGATATACACAAGCCCAAAATCACCAAGAAGCACCGAAAGAAATGCATCAAAACCCGTTTCATCCAATCAAAAACAACCACAAAAATGATTTTAAGAACAAAACCCGACTTTTTGAAACATAAACTAACTATTCATGGATTTTTAAAACGGTAAAAACATACACGATTACACGTAGCACCCTTATAAGACTCGAGAGTCTAAAATTTTATCTCGTTGAGTTAAAAACTCGACGCTTCGATCCACGTGCAAAATCAAACTTTGTCATAATAAAATTCTGTCCGGATGAAAGCGTAACCCACCAGGAGAATACTAAAGATCCGTTATTTGATCATCGAAAACTAAGCCTGAGCCCCCGAGAAGTTAGAGAGAAGGCAGAGCATTTGGTGGGTTTCAAATCTAGAGAGATGGAAAATCTTGAAAAATATCTAAAGATAGATATCTATAGGCTCGTGATTTTTTTTTTAAAATTTGTATCACAACGCCCAACGGTCCAGGGAACCGACCCCACATGCATATCTAAACCAGAATATATATAAAAACATATATGAACATGCTGTAACAAAAACCATAAACATGTGCCAAAAAAAAACGTGTCAGGGTCTCATAACTTTACCCCTCTTAAAGGAATTGCACCCCGAAATTCACCACAAGCTCAAAAGGGAAACAACCCCGTCGGTCACCATCGACACGGGTGTGAGAGAGATAGTCAGCCAAACCATTCCTAGGATACAGTCAAACAAGGCCATACATTCTAAATAACAGCTAACTATCTCGAAGACACGGGATCTACAACTCGTCTCAACCTCACACCCTCACCAACCGCTGTCTCAACACAGTACACCACTCACGGAGTCCATCACCAACTCCACAACAACTGAAAATAAGAAACATGATACTCCCAGGTTGATATGAACACTGGCCCAAAGTCTACCTACTTAGAAAGTACCTCTGCTTGCTAGAGTAATAGCCACATCATCAGGCATAACCGGTGCCCTGGAAGAACTAGGAGCTGCGAGGGCATAGACTCGACCCTGCGTCATCCTGGTCTGTCCGCCATAGCCAGGCACTGTCGGCCGCCATACCGACTGAATTAAAATACCCCCATTTCCAACCCAAAAAGTTTGAACTGCGAGATGGTGCTGTCGATCCTTTAAAAATGAACTCTCTGCTGTGCCTACCGTGCTCGACGCATTCTCTCTCTATGGACAGTTCCTACGAATATGTCCAATCTGGCCACATCCAAAACAAATTGGCGATCCCTCCCCTGTGACTGAACCGGTGTGGGACATTGGGACTACCTCAACTGTGGATCCCGATACTGCCTCGGCTACAGGCAATCTGGCACACGATGCCCCGACTGTCCACATCGATAATATCTAATCTCCCTCTACTCTGGCCTCCTGGATGAAGCCACCGAAGGTGCTAGTGCATAAAACTGCTGTGGTAATCCGGATGGATGAAAACTAATGCCAGATGACTTTTTCCTCTTGCAGGAACGCCCACTTGTCTGTGCTTCTATCCAACCCTGTAATGTCTTGGCCTCCCTGAAAATCCAAATCTCAGTTAAAATGTTCTCAATCCTCACTGCTGCCTCCACCCGCTCTGTAAAAACATGCAGCCCCAAGCTGGCCATTCGCTATTTGATCGCCGGCCTCAAACCCCGCTCAAACCTCCTCAACCGTAACTCGTCTGTACTCACCAACTCTGGCACAAATCGGAAAAGACTGGTAAACCTAGCCTCGTACTGCATAATACCCATCGCTACCTAAGTGAGAGCATAGAACTCCTCCCTGTACAAGTCTCTCGATGAAGCTAGAAAATACTTCTCGAGAAAAACCCCTGTGAAAGCTACCCACGTGCCCTCCACGGTATTCTGGGCATATTTTCACCACTCGTGAGCATCCCCTCTCAACTGAAAAGTAACAATAGGAACCTGCAAATCATCTTCCACTATCTGCAGTGTATCAATGATCTGAGTCACCAGCTCCAACCACTCTGTCACTACTGTAGAATTAGGATCCCCAGCAAAGGTAGAAGGGTCCATATGCCTGAACTCCCGCATCGCCACCGTTGCCTTCAACTCGGGTTCTCTCTCTCTCTCTCTCTCCCTCTAGTGGTCTCAACCAGATGCTGGATGAAGCTAACTAGCACACGCAGCAACTCAGTCGCGTCTAACGGTCCCTGGGGAGCATTTGCATCCCCAGCATCAGGGATAGGCACATCACGTCTATATGAAAGAAACACAGAACATAAGATGCAGCATATCGCATGAATATAAACACTAACCACATACTAATCACATAATCACATAGGTTCATGCTAAACAAACAACACATCGAGGAGAACCGACAAAAGTGACGCATTAATTTGGATAACCAATTTAGATTACTTGCTAGAATACACGTCAGCTACATGCATTTTTGACTTGGCTTCTAAATTTGTTACTCCAAATGCCCAAAGGCAAGATTAATCAATCCTAATATTCAACTCACATGCTCACATATACACAACATACATACATTCAACACGCTATGATGCTCATTCTATCAAAACATCTAAACACATACAGTCAAGCACACGCAATCAACCTCACACGGTGATGCACCCTCTTTCCACGACTCTTAGGTATTCGAACCCAGAGCTCTTATACCATTCTGTCATGCCCCAAACTTCGGGTCACGTGAAACACCCATAAACAACCATATAAAACACCCAACCCGATATTTACTCACAAAATAAAACATACATGCATTAAATATAACCACTAAAAAGGCATTCAATACAAGGTTCCAACACCGAGAACATGTTATAACCAAGCATGATCCAAAGAAAACAAAAAGGAAGAATACAGATCTTCTGCCACCAACTGGCTCCTCCAGATCAACCTGCGTGATCGGTACCTGAAAAATATTTCAAATCTCACACTGTGAGCCAAAGCTCAACAGAAACTAGACAAGCATGAAATAAAAGCTAAACATGCTAGGAAAATAATGTGCAGTTTTCAATTCATACGAGCCTTGAAAATGGTTTCAAAAATGATTTTATATCACAACTCATACGAGTCTCAAGAGAAAACATTTGAAAAACAGTTTTATATCACTACTTGTACGAACGTCGAAAATAGTTTGATATGTAGACTATAATGCTTCACAAGCAAGAATAGACTCTTACAATCCCCGACTCCCATGAGCCCCACATGCAATAGTTCTATCAAATACATGAAGGTTCATACTCAACACATGCCATCCACATAACGCAACACATCCTTCTTCTCGAATTTCCGCCGAAGGACCATATACACCCCAACCAATTGCCTTGTTAACTAGAGTTAACATGTATCTTCACGGATTTTTACCATAGGACCATATACGCCCCCTTCAATATACATCTTCACGGGTTTACACCGTAGGACCCTATATGCCCCTCAATATACATCTTCATGGGTTTGCACCGTAGTACTATATACGCCCCTAAATATACATCTTCATGGGTTTACACCGTATGACCCTATATGCCCCTCAATATACTTCTTCACAGGTTTTCACCGTAGGACTATATACGCCCTAAATATACATCTTCACGGGTTTACACCATAGGACCATATACACCCCTTAATATACATTAAAACTAGAGTTTGAACCAGTGCAACACATGCATATATAAAATCAGAGCTTTAAATGCACCAAAACCACATAAGACTATATATTCGTTCTACAACATGCATGAATAAAATTAGAGTTTTAAATGCACAATCACGTATAAACACTACGTATCACATAACGATGCCATATAACCCATCACGACATCACATGCCACACAACCCGATATCCACCCACAAAACGGTTTTTTATAAACGTTTTCACAAAAACACCAGCTTTTCCCAAAAGCCCCATCTTTTAGAAAAAGAACATCGGACCCAACACGACCCACACCCAACAATGAACAAACACCACGCACACAACCATACACCAATAACTCGCATCTAACCGTGCATCGACACCTCGCATCTAACCATGCACCGACAACACAATTTACAAAACCACGTCACCCCCGAGGACGACAGTATAACATAGACAAACCCCCAAGGCCATAACACGACCCCCAAAAAAAGGAACTAAACCCCAAGGAACAAGAAATTTGATAAAAAGTACCAATAAGAATGAAAAATAAACTTTTCCAAGACATTTGGTCAAAAACTGATGAAAAACTATTAAGAAAGGTTAACATACCCTCACTATTTTGGTCATAACTTTTTCTACAAAAAGAATTTTATTATGGGAGTGGTGTCATTGTAATGAAGACTTTCGGAGCTTCAATTTGAGTACAAAAATGACCCAATTCGGAGTCGGGATGAGGGAGATACACTGATTTTAAAAACAAATTTTCAACCAACAAAAATAGACTGTAGGCTAAACCGCTCGAGCGGTCTGTCCAGGGATCTGGCCTGCAATAAGAAGCTGAGAATATCCCAAGACAACCCTCTGGACCGCTCAAGCGGTCCCTCGAACGGTCCTGCAACGAGAACTAACCTTTCTACTAAAATTTGAAGCCAACAACCATCCAAACCCAAAATTGAAGCAACAAAACTCCCTTTCGATACCCTCAGACAAACACAAGCCCAAAACCACCAAGAAACACCGAAAGAAATGCATCAAAACCCGTTTCATCCAATCAAAAACAACTAAAAAATGGTTTTAAGAACAAAACCCGACTTTTTGAAACATAAACCAACTTTTCATGAATTTTTAATACGATAAAAACACACACAATTACACGTAATACCCTTATAAGACGAGAGAGTCTAGGATCCTACCTCGTTAAGTGAAAAACTTGATGCCTCAATTCACGTGCAAAACCAAACTTCGTCGGAACAAAATTCTATCCAGATGAAAGCGTAACCCACCACGAGGTTACTAAGGATCCGCTATCTGATCGTTGAAAACCAAGCCTTAGGCCCCCGAGAAGTTAGAGAGAAGGCAGAGCATTTGGTGGGTTTAAATCTAGAGAGATGGAAAATATCTTGAAAATATCTAAAGACAGATATTTATAGGCTCGCGAATATATATGTATACATATATATATATATATATATATATATATTAAATTCATACCACAACGCCCAACGACCCCGAGAACCAACCCACATGCATATCTAAACTCGAAGATGCATAAAAACACATATGAACATGTTATAACGAAAATGATAAACACGCGCCGAAAAAATGCCAAAAAAAAAACGAGTCAGGGTCTCACATAATGTCCAGTCTTTCTTAGCAAGCAGAACAATCAAGAAAATTTTTATTCACTAGTTGTTGAAACATGTTTAGCGGTGTTATCTATTAGTACTTGGTGTGTAGATACGGTAGCCACTAATCATGTATGTAATTTTTTGTAGGGATTTTAGGAAGCCAAACAACTAAGTGATGAGAAGATATACCTACACATGGGCAATAATATAAGGGTGGCAGCAGTTGCAGTAGAAGATGTCACTCTGAATTTTAGTAGAGATATAATTTTAATTTTAAAAATTTATCTTTATGTACCTTCCATAAGAAGAAATTTAATTTAAGTTTCTAGATTGGTTAAGGATAAATACTCTATGTATTTTAATAACTATGTAGTTATTAAGAATAGTAAACGTTTTCATTTATTCTGGTACATTAGTGGATGATATGTATGCTATAACTCATATCTTTCCTACACTGCAACTAAATGAATTGAATAACACCTCTAATTTACTATTTAAGAGAAAAGACCTTCTAAAATGAATCAAACGTATCTTTGAAACTTACGCCTAGGTTATGTAAATCAAAAAATGATAAATATACTGGTTGAAGATTGATCATTGAGTTTATTAGAAATGAAGGTACTTCCGGTCTGTGAATATTGCTTGGAGGAAAAATTGATTAAGAGGCTATTTTTAGTTAAAGGCTAAAGAGCTAAAGAACAATTGGAACTGGTTCACTCGAATGTATGAGAGCCTATGAGTATCTGGATTAGAGGAGGCTATGAGTATTTTTTCACTTTTATTGACGATTACTCAAGGTATAGGTACATTTATTTGATGAACTATAAGTCTAAATGTTTTGAGAAATTCAAAAAATTTAAGGAAAAAACGAAGAAGCGTCTGGGCAAATGTATCAAGACATTACGGTCTAACCGTTGTGGCTAATACCTCTTTGGAGAGCTTAGGAACTATCTATCAGTGGATGGCATTACATCCCAGTTAACTGTACCGGATACTCCACAACAGAATGGAGCAGCAAAAAGAAGGAATTTGACTCTTATGAAAAAAGTAAGATCAATTATGAGTTATTCAGATTTACCCGGTTCGTTTTAGAGATTTTCATTAGAGACAACGATTTATATTTTGAACTTGGTACCTTCTAAGTTAGTATCTTCTATTTCCACAGAATTGTGGATCGGGCGTAAGCTTAATCTAAGACATATTCAAATTTGGGGTTGTCCAGCACACGTGCTAAAAAAGAACACAGATAAGTTGGAACTAATGACATAAGTTTCTTTCTTTGTTGGATATCCTAGGAGAATGAAATGTTGTTTATTTTATAATCCTAAAGATTATAAGATAATTGTCAGTACTAATACCCGATTGTTGTAAGAGAATTATGTAATGGACTACAAGTCCAAAAGTAAAAATGTTTTAGAGGAACTAAGAAAAAATACCAGTAATATAGGAGAAGCACCACAAGAAATAGTCATCGATGTCTATTGCCTCGTCGTAGTGGGAGAATTATCGGGACATGTGTAGATCCTGAACCAGATTAGGGTGATATCATTGACATGCCGGGGTTACAATCAGAGCAGCATATGGATGATGGTGCATAGGATTCAGAATCAGCGCAGTGTATCGCTGCTAGTACACAGACATAGGTAGTGCGTTGTCGTAGTGGGAGGGTTGTTCATCAACCTGATCGATATATGTTCTTGGGAGAGTCTTTTGACACAATCTTGGGAGTACTGGATATTGAACCCTATAATTACAACGAAGCACTCTAAGATAAAGATGCAGAATTTTGGCAAAGGGTTATGAATTCAAAGATGAAGTCTATGTACTTTAATCAGGTATGAAAAATTGTAGAACCACCCGAAGGGATAAAACTCACCGAATGTAAGTGGATCTATGTAGACGAGAATGTAGAGACCTTCAAAGTTAGGCTTGTTGCAAAAGTGTTCACTCAGAAAGAATGTATCGATTATGAGGAGATCTTTTCACTCGTAGCCATTCTTAAGTCTATCCGGATTCTATTATCTATTGTGGCTCATTTTGATTACGAAATTTGACAAATGAATGTCAACACATCATTCCTTAATGGAAGTCTTGACGGGTGTATCTATATGATACAATTAGACAATTTTATAGCAGAAGGCCAAGACCACATACTGTGTAAGATTAAGAGATCTATTTATGGACTAAAGTAAGCATTGAGGTCTTGAATACTCGTTTTGATTAGGCTATTAAGTCTTATGATTTTGATCAATGTCCTAACGAATCGCGTGTGTACAAGAAGATGATGGAAGCATGGTGGTGTTTTTGGTACTTTACGTGTATGATATCTTGTTTATTAAAAACGATGTGAGGGTGTTATCTTCGGTGAAGGTATGGTTATCTAGCCATTTGATATGAAAGACTTAGGAGAAGCCAGTCACATTCTTAAGATCAAACTTATGCGAGATCAAAAATAAAATATGTTAGGCTTATCACAAGCTACTTATATCATTATAATCCTTGCTCATTTTAACATGTAGGATTTCAAAAAAGGATTTCTTTCTTTTAGGAACGGAATTACTCTATCCAAGGATCAGTGTCCTAAGACAGCTGTTGAGATAGAGAAGATGAAGACAGTTCCTCATACTTCAACGGTATGAAGCCTCACGTATGCTATGCTTTGCACTAAACTTGACATCTATTTTACTGTTGGCATGGTTAGCAGATATCAGTCTAATCCAGAGGAGCATTGGACAGTGGTAAAACATATAATCAAGTTTTTGAAAAGAATTAGGGTTTATATGTTAGTTTACTAAACAGATAGTCTAGTACTTTAGAGGTACACAGACTCAAATTTTTAGTCAGATAAGGACTCCCGAAAGTCTACCTCGGGATATGTGTTTATCTTGAAAGGGGAGAGCCATAAGTTGGAAAAGTATCAAGCAGTCTTGCATTGCTGATTCAACAATGTAAGCCGAGTACGTGGTAGCTCCTAAAACAACCAATGAGGTCGTTTGGCTCAGAAACGTTCTGTTGGATCTAAATATGGTGCTTTCAGTACAGTTAGCTACAATGCTTTACTATGATAATAGCGGAGCAGTTGCCAACTCAAAGGAACCAAGAGCCCACAAGAAAGGAAAGCACATCGAACATAAGTATCATCTAATATGAGAGATCATACAGAGAGATGACGTAGATGAAATGAAGATTGCATCAGCAGACAACCTTACAAATTCTTTTACAAAGAGCTTACTAACTAAGACTTTTGACAATTATGTAAAAGGCATGGGAGTCAGATGTATAGCAGCGTGATTTTGAGTACAAGTGGGAGATTGTCAAGGTAATATACTAAAAACCAAGTATTGGGATTTAGTATTTAATTTTATTTATTAATAAAATTAGTTTTTTTATTTTATAAGAATCTTCATGAGCAAATATATGTATTTCATTATTTATTTAATGTTATGCATGAGTATCTTTTATTATACATAATATTTAATCTGGTGTGTAGAGTTTAGCTTACACAAAGAAGATCAGATTATCAATTCTTGTAACATATAAATTTTTGGTTCACAATCTTAGATAGAATTGGGCACACCATCAGTACGACTGTAGCACAATATTTTAGTAGATATGTCTTGATTACGGAGAACGATAATTATTTTGACAATTGTTCCGACTTATTGTGTTAGTACACTTTGTGTGTATTGAACAGGAACGCGTTGGGATAATTAATTTTATACTGACTATATAAATTAATTTACACCTCATGGTTATTATGAGTGCTTATGCTATTAATTCTGAAATAATTATTATACACGTACATTTAATACTCGTTATTTTGATTCATTAAAGAGTGCAATCTTTTACGGGTCAATAATCCCGATAAATTGAATAATGGTCTTAATTATATGGTATATATTAATTATTGATGGAATTCACGTTCCATGATCGGGATTGAAGATACCCCATTGAGAAAATTTATAAGTTTTGACCGTACTAAACCCTGTAGGTAGATTTTATAATCTGACATATCAAATAAGTTAAATAGAATGTCTTAAGGATTTTTTGAAGAAGACGATTAAGTAAAAATATCAGTAATTTAATTTAATCGACGGCTATCTATAATCTTAATATGGAAGAAAATAAATAAGCATTTAATAACATGAGCTCGAATAATCTTTAAGTGGAATGGATTATAATGTATGCTTTTATGAAATTAATCTATTTATTTGCCTTGAACTTTGAAAGAAAGGGGAGGTCTGGCCATATTGTACGAAAGTTTCTCACATTGAAAGGCTTTACGTGTTAATATTTAGGTGTGAAGGATGAGAAGACATGGCTTTAAAGTGCCCCGAATGGGCATTAGTGTCTTTTTAAGGGGGGAAAACCTATATTAATATTACAGGTTTTGCCCCCGCGAGCCGTTAGGCGAGCGTTTTGGTCCCACCACCATGTGGGTGACGTCATAAAGTAGGTGGGACCCACAAGGTAATGATTATATCGTGGAATATTATATTCACTTTTCTGTAGTGGAAGACTGCTGGCACCGACAAATTTAAAAGGCAAACAGAAAAAGTAAAAGTGTACAGTGTAAAGCGGGAAAAGGGGGGCCCACTTGGCGTTTTGAATTTCAAATTCAAATGGAATGCTTCGCGAGTACACTATTCTTGTTGGTATTAAATATTATTTTTCCATATCCACTTTCAAGAGGAGAATATGCTCGTGAAGTGGGACAACTATCTTAGTTATTTTCTTTTGTGGTATATTGCCTTTGCTCTTCTCTTTTCTCTATTACTGCTGTTGATTACATTGGCATACAATGTTGTACTGCTTAAAAGATTATTCCAAAAATTACGGTCAGTTTATTCAAATGTGTGTAGATCGTTACTTGACGTGGTAAGTAGGACTGTGGGAAAAGAGCAGGCGATTAGTTCCGGCGAAGTTTGTTCCAGCGTGCAAGGAAGAGAAGGAGTTAATATCAAAGCTAAAGTCTCTAAACATAAGGATTAGTAGAGGTAAGAGGAATTTCAGATATGTTAGAATATCCTCTTTGGAGTGTTTCATTAAAAATGGACGGAGCGGCAAGCAGTCAGTATCGTACCCCCTTTGCTTATCAGAGAACGAGGAATCTGGGAGGCAATGGATTTAAGCAAAATTTCCGTGGACGTGCTCCCTATCATCCTTATCCTGCCCGCCGATGTTATGTGCAGAATATTTCCAGATATATTAAAAGGACTAAGAAGAGTGCCAAGAAGCTAGAAGTGTATAATGAACAGATGAAGGAGATAGTTTAAAATAACAAAGGTGTGTCGAGGTTACTTAATGGAATTGATCTAGGAAATAAGAGGTCTGATCGCCAATCAGATAAAATTATTGTCAAGAGAATAAAATTAATTGGGAATGTATCTCTGGGGTCTGAAGCAAAGAAGCTTGATATTGTACAGCACGTCCTATTGTTCATTGTAAGTGACAATTCCCCATCAGATGCTGTCCCCACACCGGACAAGATATTTATTGGTGTTGGTGAAGGTAATCTATTGACCTGGATAGTGGACCCAGATCAGTCTGATAGATTCCGGATGCTGAAGAAAGCAAGGTATAAGCTTATCGGTGGAAAGGACGGTGAATATGTTCGGTATGGAACAGAAGTTGTGGATCGCTTCTGTCCTATTGATGTGTTGACAGATTACAAAGATACGTTGTTAGGAAACGTGAGAAATATTCAGAAGGAGGCTTTGTAGTTAGTGGCTGCTACTGTTAATTCTAAATAGTGTAAATACACCTAAAGATGTTAGTTATATTTTAAAACGGTTTAGTTTATTTATGTTAGGGGGTAAATTAATCCCTCTTTTGTTGTATTTAATGTTCAGGTTAATGGAGGTAGACGATATAAAAACTGGTGTTGTGGAAGAGGTATCAACCAGTGATTTCACTTCAATAGAACTTGCATTGCCTAATTTGTTTTATCAATTGAGATTGAGATATGGTCACAAGAGTATTAAGGTAGATAAAATATTAATAAAATATTCACCTTTATGTGCTTCTAGCGCTAGTGGGTTGATCAGAGTAAATGTGTACGACCGGAGGTTATATGGCAATAACAACCTGTAGGTTTATTTTATATTCCCCGTAGATTATCAGTGTGAGTTAATTTATTATGGGAATGGATATTGTTCTATTAATGATAGACAGGCCCCATGGGTGGTTAAGTACTGTCTTGAAGAATCTAATATTAAAAGGGGTGTTACATATTGTAAAATGAAGGGGTATCTGAAGTATTCAACAAGTGAGATGCCGAAAGATGCTGTAATGAGACCGCTATCTATTAATGTGATGTCAAAAAAATACAGTAGAGAACATGTTAATGTTTGGCACTGTGCCCCTAGTAGTGTTGCTTTAATTCTCTCCCGGTCCATGTCCCTATGTTTACCGAAAATGAGGTCTAATCTGTTGATTGGAGGTTTTGGAGAATGTGGATCAGTCATTGATGAAGGCAGAGCCCGTCCCAGCGTGTCAGAGATTGAAATACACAGAAGAGGAGTTGGTATTACGGAGTTGAATCCTAGACCGTCCGTTTCTGAGATTAGAGTCAGAAAAGATGAAGTGGAGATAAGGGATTCTGTTATCATGGACCCTCAGGAGCTTTCCAATATATTAAGAAATGTAATAATGAGTGTTAAAAATACAGATGACAGTAAAGAAGTAATTACATATGAGAAGGGTAATGTTGTAAGTAAATGAGATGTTCAAAAATTTCATTTGCACATTTAACAATTCACAGTGTACATTTAATAAAGCTTTAATGAAGTTTTCATTAATAATGTCAAATATTACATTAGATTCTGTCCACTCTTTACAGAGTGGTAATGAGGATGGGTGCTTCCAAGCTTGGAGTATTCTTCCGTCGGCTGCTAGATAGAGGAGACTGTGAACGTAAGGTGTTAAAAGGAGAACTACCTTATAAGACAATACAGGATATTGCTTACATCGCAGAAAGTAACCCCGATGATGGAGGGTACTATGCAGACTCATACCAGGATTGCATGGTGTTCATACGAGATGCAATGCGTTGAGGAGTCTTTGGAGCCTATGACATAGTAATCCTTTAAGAAGAATGTATTGTACAGTTCACCACGGAGACTATAACTTTGAATGAAGTAGTGGTTAGTCCACATGGGATTTTTGGGGTCCCACGAAAAGAACCCAATGTAGAGATGATTAAATAAATGCAGTGAATTTAGTTTCAGCTTTATGTTAATATATTATTTTACATCACCGTCGCCTGATAACGTTAGCAGCTCATCGTGTTCATCATTATAAAACTGTTTAGTTTATTAATCTCAGAGGGTAAATTACCCCTCTTCATGTTGTTTAATGTTCAAGTTAATGGAGGTAGATTATCCAAACCTGTGTTGTGGAAGGGGTATCAGCCACTGATTTCCATCCAATATATATTGAATTGCCTAACTACGATTTATCCATTGAGGTTCAGATTATGTGACAAGAGTATTAAGGTGGAAAAAAACGTTAATAAAATATGAACTATTGTATCCTGCGCTCCTAACACCAATGGGTTGGTAAGAGTAAATGTCAATGACAGTCTGATAAATCAATATTTATTATCAATTTATTTATAAATATTTATCAATATTTATTATTAATTTATTTATAAATATTTATCAATTTTTTTGTCCATGTTAACCAAGGCTAACGTTCCTTGAACCACTTTTCCGTTCTCGAAACATCGGACCACATTTTCATCCACTGACCACTTTTCTGTCCACGCTAACAAGAGTTAACGTTTAGTGAGCCACTTTTTCGCCCACATCATATTGGACCACTTTTCCATCCACGGGATATCGGACCACATTTTCGTCCGTCCACAAGCACGCGCGCGCACACACACACACACACATGTGTTACTAAAACTAGAGTTTTAGATACTCCAAGACCCCAAATCCGTCTTAGGTTTCACAATCATATAAGACTACATATCCGTCATACATTTTCAAAATCATATAAGACCACATTTTCGTCTTATAACATGCATAAATAAAACTAAAGTTTTAAATGCACATAACCACGAAAAACACTACGTTTCACATAACGGCACCACATGCCACACAACCAGACGTCCACTCAACGGACAACCCGTCCTTTCACCTGGACAACTAACAACGTAGAAAACCAAACCAAACCCAGAGGCCAATACCACTCGAGCGCTCGAGCGCTCAACCACCGCTCGAGTCGTTACCCACCGACCCAACTCTCGGCCACCAGCCCGCTCGAGCGCACAACCATCGCTCGAGCGGTCAATGCTGGGAGGAAACCCAAACGAAGAGACGAAACCAAACTCCCGCATGAAGTGACCAACACCCTCTCAGTGACTTCAATTGACAGGACCCCATAATCCAATTAACTGAAAAATCACTAGAGGAGAGCAATCGATTGAGCCCCATAACCCGATTGACTAAAAGGCCACTACACAACCAAAAGAAACCGCCAAGGCCCCAACACAGACTCACACATGCCCAACACGACGAACACGGACCCATTCACATCCAACGCAAACCTACGATGCCCACACGTGCCCACGACGCCCACATGCGCCCAACACGAGCTCACGACCAACCAAACAACAAAACGCCCCTAGAAACAAGAAACTTGATAAAACAAAAAGGGCCAACAAGGATGGAAATTAACCTTTTCCCAAACATTCGGCCAAAAATGGGTGAAAACGGTTTAGAAATCTTGCACACTTTCACTCTTTTGGCCATATCTTTTTCTACAAAAAGACGTTTCTTATAGGAGAGGTGTCATTGGAAAGAAAACTCCCCGGGCGTCAATTTGAGTACAAGAACGAGCCAATTCCGAATCCGAATGAGAGAGATATCATCAAAATAAAACAGCCATGCGCAGCTAGTCCGCTCGAGCAAACATCGGGCGCTCGAGCGAGTTACCACCCGAGAAAAACCCAGATTTTCCTATTTTTTAGTGTTCTAAGCACCCAAACTCTCAAACACTCATAAACCACCATCTCAACCACAAATCGAAGCCTCCAAACACCTTCTCGGCACCCTCGGACGTGCCTAAACCCGAAGCTACCACAAAACCTTGAAAGAAATATTCAAAACTCGATTCTATCCAACCGAAATCAACCAAAAATGGTTTTGAACCAAAACACAATTTTCGTCAAACATAAATCGATTTTTCATGCATTTTCAATCGGTAAAAACACACACGATTACATGTAGCACCCTTATAAGACACGAGAGTCTAAAAGCACGTGCAAAAATGAACTTTGCCGAAATAAAATTCTATCCAGAGGAAAGGGTAGCCCACCATGGGGATACTAGGGATCTGCTATCTAATCGGAGAAAATCAAGCCTTGAGCCCCTGAGAAGTTAGAGAGAAGGTAGAGCATTTAGTGAGATTTCAAGGCTAGAGAGAGAAGATATTTTAAAAATATCAAAGACTAGATATTTATAGGCTCGCCAGAAAATATCTTTTTTTTAAAAAAAATTCGCATTACAATGCCCAATGACCCCGGGTACCAAACCCACATGCATATCTAAACCCGATCATGCATAAAAACGCATATAAAACATCCTATCACGTAAACGGTAAACACGCTTCGAAAAATGCCGAAAAAAATAGGTCAATGTCTCACAACTCCACACCCCTTAAAGGAATTTTTCTCCCGAAATTCAACATAAGGTTAAAAGAAACAACCCCGTCGATCACCATCAACACAGATATGAGAGGTGGTCAGCCAAACCATTCCTAGGATATAGTCAAACAAGGTCGTGCATTATAGACAACGACTAACTACCTCAAAGACATAGGGTCTACCTCTCATCCCAACCTCACAAGCTCACCAACTGGTGTCTCAACACCCAACACTCAACCCACGGAGTCCATCACCAACTCCCAAATAGATGAAAAGAAGCAACATAAAGCTCCCATGCCAATAGGAACACCGGCCCAAAGTTTACATACTCAGAAAGTACCTTTGCTCCCTGAAGGAGTAGCTGCATCATCCGGCACAACCGGTGCCTTAGAGGAACTGGGATCTATAAGAGCATACACTCGGCCCTGTGTCATCCAGGCCTTTCCTCCATACCCTGGGACCGTCGGCTGCCGTACCGACTGAACTGAAGCACCGCGATCAGTCACCCTAGAGGTCTGCACTGCTAGCTGCTGATAACCTCGTCGGTCTTATACTGGTGTTGCACCTGTGGTGCTCGGAGCACTGCCTCCCTAGGCATAGTTCCTAGCAATATGCCCTGTCTGACCACACCCAAAATGAATTGGTGGCTCCCTCCACTATAATTGAACTGGTACCGAACTCTGAGAATGCTTCGGCTGTGGACAAGATGCCACACGATTCGCAGGCTGCCCACACCGATAATATATCAACACCCTCTACTTTGACCTTCCAGATGAGGCCACCGATGGTGCAGGTGCAGAAAACTGCTGTTGTGACCTAGATATGTGAAAACTAGGGCCAGGGGACTTCTGCCTCTTGCTAGAGCATCCACCTGACTAAGCCTCCATCCTACCCTACGGTGCTCTGATCTCCCTGGAACCTTGAATCTCGCTCAAGGTATTTTCAATCCTCGCTGCCGACTCCACCAGCTCTGTGAAAACACGCGGCCCCATCCCTGCCACTTGCTCTCTGATCTCCGGCCTCAAGCCCCGCTCAAACCTCCTCGATCGCAACTCATCTGTGCCCACCAACTCGGGTGCAAACCGGGACAGACTGGTGAATCTGGCCTCATAATGAACAATGCTCATCGCCCCCTGAGTGAAAACGTAAAACTCCTCTCTGTATAGATCTCTAGATGAAGCCGAAAAATACTTCTCCAGAAAAACCACTGTAAAAGCTGCCCACGTGCCCTCCACGGTAATTCGGGCATATTTCCACCACTCATGAACATCTCCTCTCAACTGGAAAGTGGCAAAAGGAACCCGCAAATCATCCTCCATAATCTGTAATGTATCGAGGATTCGGGTCACCAACTCCAACAACTCGGTAGCTACTCTAAGATCGGGATCCCCAACAAAGGTAGGAGGATCCATACGTCTAAACTCCCGCATCGCCACGGTTGCCCTCAACTCGGGCTCTCTCCCTCCCCCTCTAGAGGTCTTAACTAGCTGGCCAATGGAGCCAACCAGCGCACGCAGCAACCCTACCACATCAACAGGTCCTTGGGGAGCATTTGCATCCCCAGCATCAGGGATAGGCACATTCCCTCGGCTCAAACGACAGCCAAGGCCTCAACCACGGCCACGTCCTCTCCTCGCAGACATCACGTCTATATGAAAGGAAAACAGAACATAAGATGTAGTATATCACATGAACATAAACGCTAACCACATAGCATGCTAACACATAGCCACATAGATTCATGCTAAACAACACCACATACCGAGGAGAACCAACAAGAATGACGCGTCCATTTGGATAACCTACTCAAATTTCTTGCCAGAAAACACGTCGGACAAACGTATTTTTAACTCGGCTTCCAAGCTTGTTAACCCAAATGCCTAAAGGCAAGACTAATCATTCCTAAGATTCAACCCGCATGCCCACATATACACAACATTCACACAAATCATGCTCATGCTATCGAAACAGCTAAGCACATGCAGTCAAGCACACACAATCAACCTCACCAGGTGATGCATCCTCTTCTCACGGCACTTAGGTGTTCGAACCTAGAGCTCTGATACCATTCTGTCATGCCCCAAACTCTGGGTCACATGACACACCCAACAACAAACATACATAACACCCAACCCAATGTTATACTCTCAAAATAAAGAATACATGCATTTAAATATTTATCGCCATAAGGCTTACAGCATGCGGTCCCAACACCGCTAATATGTAAACATCCATGGCTCAAAAGAAACAAAAGAAAGACTACAAATCTTCTGCCCCTCTAGCACCTCCAGATCAACCTACGTGATTGGTACCTAGAAAATATTTCAAATCCCACACCGTGAGTCAAAGCTCAGCAGAAACTAGACAAACGTGCAATATAAGTTAAACATGCTAGCATATGTAATATGTATGTAACGACTCGCCCGAGCCTCAAAACTAGTGTGAAAACAATTTTATATCACGACTCACAAGAGCCTTATAAACAGTTTAAAACGGTTTTGTATACATATGAAAATGCTACAGTGCTTCACATGCAAGGATCGACTCCTACGAGCCTCGATTCTTATGAGCCCACATACAACACAGGTATATATGCAACACACGTATATATATCTATATCGACTCTCAAAATCCCCAATAACGGCCCAGTTAACCAGAGTTAACCCATGCAATACATGCAACTCACGCGACATAGCCATCCACATGATGCAACGCATGCATCCCGCACAACACACCACGTGCAACATACACAACACGTACCTCTTCAGGACCACTTTTTGTCCTTTAGATATCGGCACATAAGCACATCGTCCGAACCACATTTTCGTCCCTCCGATTATACGCATACACACATGCATCGTTAACTAGGATTAACATATAGCGAACCCCTTTTCCGTCCATGTTAACCAAGGCTAACGTTCCTCGAACCACTTTTCCGTTCTCAGAACATCGGACCACATTTCCGTCCACGGACCACTTTTCCATCCACGCCAACCAGAGTTAACGTTTAGTGAGCCAATTTTCCGTTCGCATCATATTGGACCACTTTTCCGTCCACGGGACATTGGACCACATTTTTGTCCGTCCACAAGCACACACACACACACACATGTGTTACTAAAACCATAGTTTTAGATACCCTAAGACCAAAAATTCGTCTTAGGTTTCACAATCATATAAGACTACATATCTGTCTTACATTTCAAAATCATATAAGACCACATTTTTGTCTTATAACATGCATAAATAAAACTAAAGTTTTAAATGCACATAACCACGTAAAATACTACGTTTCACATAACGGCACCACATGCCACACAACCAGACGTCCACTCACTGGATAACCCGTCCTCTCACCTGGATAACCAACAACGTAGAAAACCAAACCAGACCCAGAGGCCAACACCACTGAGCGCTCGAGCGCTCAACCACCGCTCGAGCGGTCCCCTACCGACATACATCTCTGTCACACCACCGCTCGAACGCTCAACCACCGCTCGAGCGATCACCTACCGACCCAACTCTCGGCCACCAGCCCGCTCGAGCGCACAACCACCGCTTGAGTGATCAATGCTTGGAGGAAACCCAAATGAAAAGATGAAACAAAAATCCCGCATGAAGTGACCAACGCCTTCCCCGTGACTTCAATTGACAGGACCCCATAATCCAATCAACTGAAAAATCACTAAAGGGGAGCAGTCGATTGAGCCCCATAACCCGATTGACTAAAAGGCCACTACACAACCAAAAGAAACCCCCAAGGCCCCAATACAACCAACATGGACTCACACACGCCCAACACGGAAAACACGGACCCACTCACATCCAACGCAAACCTACGATGCCCACACGTGCCCACGACGCCCACACGCGCCCAACACGAGCCCACGACGCCCACATGTGCACAACACGAGCCCACGACCAGCCAAACAACAAAACGCCCTAAGAAACAAGAAACTTGATAAAAAAAAGGGCCAACAAGGATGGAAAATAACCTTTTCCCAAACATTCGGCCAAAACAAGTGAAAAATAGTTTAGAAATCTTGACACACCTTCACTCTTTTGGCCATAACTTTTTCTACAAAAAGCCCTTTCTTGTGAGAGCGGTGTCATTGGAAAGAAAATTGCTGAGGCTTCAATTTGAGTATAAGAACGACCCAATTCTGAGTTCGAACGAGGGAGATATCATCAAAACAAAATGGCCCTGCGCAACCAACCTGCTCGAGCAGACATCGGGCGCTCGAGCGAGCTACCACCCGAGAAAAACCCAGACTTTCCTATTTTTGAGTGTTCGAAGCCCCGAAACTCTCAAACACTCATAAACCACAATCTCAACCACAAATCAAAGCCTCCAAACACCTTCTCGACACCCTCATACGTGCCCAAACCCAAAGCTACCACAAAACCTCGAAAGAAACATTCAAAACCTAATTCCATCCAACCGAAATCAACGAATAATGGTTTTGATCCAAAACCGTATTTTCTTGAAACATAAATCGATTTTTCAAGTATTTTCAACTGGTAAAAACACGCACGATTACATGTAGCACCCTTATAAGACATGAGAGTCTAGAATCCTACCTCGTTGAGTTAAAAACTCGATGTCTCAAATCACGTGCAAAAACAAACTTTGCCAGAATAAAATTCTGTCCGGAGTAAAGCGTAGCCCACCACGAGGATACTAGGGATCTATTGTCTGATCGTAGAAAATCAAGCCCCTAGCCCCCGAGAAGTTAGGGAGAAGGCAGAGCGTTTGGTGAGATTTTAAGGCTAAAGAGAGAGAAGATATTTTAAAAATATCTAAGACTAGATATTTATAGGCTCGCCAGAAAATATCTTTTTTTTTAAATTCGCATCACAGCGCTCAACAGCCCCCGGAACCGACCCCACATGCATATCTAAACCCGATCATTCATAAAAACGCATATAAAACATGCTATCACGTAAATGATAAACACGCGTCGTAAAACGCCAAACAAAACGGGTCAGGGTCTCACAAGACATACCATCGGTATGATGTCACACAGTGTTTTAGTAGACCTGCCTTGGTTACGAGGAACAGATAATAACATCGTCTATTATTTCGACTCTCTCTGCTAGTACACTTTGTGTGTATTGAACATGACATTTGGGGTAATTAATTTTATACTGATTATATAAATTAATTTGCACCCCAAGATTATTATTAATAGTGTTTATCCTCTTAATCCTGAAATAATTATTGATTTGCGTATATTTAATATTCGTTATTTTGATTCATTAGA
>JAOTRH010203662.1:0-11142 GCA_034768845.1 Heliamphora exappendiculata | reverse complement strand
AATATAGTTTTAGAAAAAAAACATGCATATCAGTTCATTTTCGTTGATATGTGCAAAATAAAAAAAATTCACGGCTCTAGTAACCGCTATTGTTACACTACGGCCGTTACGCCCCGAAACCGTGTCATCGCTACCGTTACTGTTACGGCGACCGCTACCGCTATTTGAAACTATGCATACGATTAATGAAATAACATGCAGTGAGAATAGTATCACCCCAAAAATGTTTAGGGACATGCATTTGGCATAATAAAGTACGTGCAACATCTAACAAATGGCGATGTTTACGCTTAGCGACACCATTTTGCTAAGAGGTATGGACATAAGTAGTCTGATGAATAATACCACGATCTACACAAAAGGAGTCAACAGTAAAATGGATATATTCCAAAGCATTATTAGAGCGAATAATTTTGATCTGTTTACCAAATTGTGTGAAAATCTCATTATAAAATTTGGTAAGAATAAGAGGCAATTCAGATCGGTTCTTCAGTAAAAACAACCAAGTCATACGAGAGTAATCATCAACAAAGATAACAAAATAGAAATATTCATTAGTACTAATCGTTCGAGAAGGATCCCAAATATAAGTATGGATTACTTCAAAAGACGCAGATTGACGACCATGGCTACTAGAAGAAAAAAGCTACGGTGATGGTTGCCTAATTGACAAATCTCACACTCTAAATTAGACACAGAATCCAAAGTAGGGATAGCTAACTTCAATTTTGCCAAGGACGGGTGTCCTAACCGAAAATGCCACTGAAGAGGGGAGACAAAAGTACTTAAGGCAGCAGATGTGTGGGGAGATGTTGGATCAACATTTAAAAGGTAGCGAACATCCTTTTCATCCCCCGAACCAATTATCTTCTTGGTCTGCAGATCCTGAAAAACACAAAGAGGAAAAAAAGTTATAGAACAATTTAAAACTTCAGTCAATTGACTAACTGAAAGCAAGTTGAACGAAAAATTAGGAACATAGAGGCTAGATGGTTAAAGTAAGGGATCGAGTAGGACGAAGAACCCCTCTACCACGGACGGGTCATTTAAAATAGTATTATGTTGAAGAGGAGTAAAATTAGAGAAAAAGGAGGGATTACTAGATGTGAGAACTAGTGCTGGAATTTATAATCCATGAAGGAGAAGCAAGAGCAGGACATGCAGTGGTACCTAAATAAGCTAAAATAGCAGTAGAACTGGAAGAGAGATAACCGGTACGCAATGCCAGAATTAGATCGCATATTTGAGTAGTAAGTGAACCATGAGAATCAGAATTAGGGGTTGCCTGGTCAGAAGGAGTGGAAGATGCCAGAGTAGCATTAGTAACGTGATGAGCATAACTGGGCTTCTCATACTTTTTTCAATAGTACGATTCAGTGTGATTAGTAGCTCCACAGTGATCACATTTGCGGTTACTTCTGCCACCTGTTCGACCACCACTACGACCACCACCATGACCACTACGGCCATCACGACCACAGGTAGAAACTAAGGCAAAGGACTCTAAAGGAGAAGAGGCCGGTCGAACCACAGAAGAAGCTTGTCCCAATGAGCGCAAAAGTCAAGAGTAGGCATTAGTAGCAGTGGGTAAGGTTTCGTTGGAAAGAATCTAAATTTTGAACCCACGTAACTCAGGGTTCAAACCAAACAATAAGGAAGCAATCATAAAGTCCTCCTAGTGGTGCAGTTGTTGGCCGAGATGAATAGTATGGGGTTGTAATTGCAGCAACTGATCCCAAAGATTCTTAAGAATACTGTAATACTGCAATAAAGACTTCCCTGATTGTTTTGTGGTGAAAATTTTCTCATAGATCTCAAAACATGAGAAACATTACTCTGATGGGAAAAAGAGTCAGCAACAGAGTTCCAAATCTTTTTAGAGGTGTTAAAAAATTCAACGGTCGGGGTAACCGTAGGTTCCATGCCATGTCACAGCCAGCCCATAACAATTGAATCTTTGCACATCTAATCTTCATATTAGGGATCGGTTTGAGATAAATGATTATCAGTCACATACTTCAATTCACGCTTCCCCCGCATAAATTTTTTTACCGCATGTGCACAGACTAAGTAACTCAAGCCATTTAATTTGGTGGAGGTGATAGATTTGGGCATATCATCATCCCTAAGGAGACTTTGTTTTCAGCCATAGTAAGCAACTAAGAACTAGAAAATAGAAAATAGAAGTTGCACACCAGAAAACTTGTTGCGTAACAAGAGAATCAGATAACAATTTCCAAATCAATGCAAAGTATACTCAAAAAGATGATTTGCAAGTCACATAGATCGAAGAGCTCAAAGCAAAGAAAACTAGAAGTTGCAAACCCGAAGTTGTGCGAAACTGTTGGCGCAAGAAATTACTGATTTCGATCAGAATAACAAAGTCGAAGCAAATCAAGGCAAATTAACAACTCCACAGTGGATTTCGGTCCCTATAGATGAGATTGAGACCACTAATTCGAAACAAAAAAGCCAAAATCCAAAAATCGCAAACCAGAAGTCGCCTGTCGGGGCAAGATGGTGCTAATTTGATTGGAATACCAAAAATTGAAGCAAATCAAGGCAAATCGACAACTCTACAAGTGATTTCGCCCCTATAGATGAGATTAGGACCTCCAATTTGAAACAAGAACGCCAAAATCCATGAATCCAAAAAACAAAACTTGTAAGTGCTGGAAATCTTCAAAAATCGAAAAACTCCTCAGATGGCCTCAAAAAATTATGGAAAAATCATCATAGTGCTCAGATTAACGAGTTGCTCAAGATCAGAGGATCGATTGCGATTTGCCTACTGACGTTAGCATGACGTTAGCGTCGGATTGCTGACGTCAGCAACTCTGATTGGTCCCGGTGATGTTCTGGTTATGTTATACTCTTTTTGCTTAGGATCTGTTGCTCTGATACCAAGTTGAAGTCTAAAGTTTAAGTTTTTAGGGTTAAATATGGAGGAATGAGAAAGAGAAAGAAAGAGAAAGAAAATTAAGAAATAGGTTTAGGGTTCTACTCTATTCCTTGCACCTCTAAATATTTATATTAAAGTAATAAAAATCTAAATTACAAAGAGGTCCTCCAAATATAAACAAGAAAAATAAAATAAGAAAATAACTATGCTAACATTTATATTTTGCTGCCAGATAACAAAATATTTTGACGTAGTTAGAAAATAATTTGATATTCGATGATTTCATAACCCAATTCACCTAAACTCAAATTTTACTGCCTACGATCATAATATCTGGTGATAAAGCCCAGAACCACACATAAGCCAGTAGTAAAGCGTTATTTACTTTAAAACTCTTGTGTATATTATTATTGTTTTTACTTGTATCATTTTTCTATGCCCTATGCGAATGTCTAGAAATATTTCTATTTCTTTTTCGGTAATCAAAATGTTTCTATTTTGTTAAGTAACACAAGTCAGACAAGGTTGAATATTTGATAAAGTCCAACCTCAACCTGACCAAGTTATTATTGCCTATCATGATGGGCTCGTAAAAATTACTCATAATATTATCTATAATATGAAATAAGTGGTTGAAATTGATTTAAAATGAAATTCAATGGTTGAGAGAATTTTTTTTTCTAAAATGTGTTCTAGTATCCTTAATAATTTCACACTTTCTGGTGAATGCATGTCAAGAAAATAAAATTTACTATTTTGAAATTATGGCATTTTACAAAATGGTTTTACATAGCATGCTGACTTTGATGACACTAAGTGAGGTGTTTATGTATGATGATAGTTGAAAAGCTCAATCCGCACAACTCCTTAAAGCCCAGGTTTTAAGGAAATGAGAAACTGAGAGCCTTATAAATCACATAGAGGGGCCTCTCAATGGGCGATGTGGGACAATTCAAGACACCTCTTGGACCACAACAGTCAGATACTTAGCACACTGGGAGGAGAGTAACCCAGCTCTAATACCAAGTTGAAAAGCCCAACCCACACAACTCCTTAAAACCTAAGTTTTAAGGAAAAGAGAAACTAAGCGTTAAAAAACAACGCAGAGGGACCTTTCAATGGGCGATGTGGGACAATCCATGAGATGAGAAACCTGGTGGTACATCCATATAGACCTCTTCTTCCAGATCTCCATGGAGAAATGCATTCTTCACATCTAATTGCTGGAGAGGCCAACCTATATTAGTAGCACAGGATAAAAGTACCCGAACTGAGTTAATTTTGGCTACTGGAGCAAAAGTCTCCTGGTAGTCAATACCATAAGTTTGGGTAAAACCCTTAGCAACTAGCCTTGCCTTAAATCTCTCAATTGATCCATCTGCCTTGTGCTTTACAGTAAAGACCTATTTGCACCTAACTGCCTTCTCTTTTGGAAGAGAGATCAACTCCTAAGTACTATTTTTTTTCATGGCTGTCATCTCCTCAACCATAGCCTTCTTCCACTTAGGATTTGCAATGGCTTCCTTCCAACTCTACGAAATCTGTATAGAGGACAAAGACGAGACAAAAGAATGATATGGGGCTGATAAAGAGTTATATGTGACAATTAGAAATTGGGTGTTGAGTATATGTCCTAACACCTTTTTGAAGGGCGATAGGTAAGTTACAAGTATTAAGATCAACAACAGAAGACTCATTACCAAGTGGATCAGTGGGAGATTTTGAACTGGAGGATGGAGGTAGCAACTAGTAAGGTGGTAGTGGCACACGAGCCATGTGATCTTTCAAATGTCGAGAATAAGTATGCAGGTCCGTTCTATCTAATCGCCCATCAACATCGTGCTCTGTTCCATCGTTATTGGACTTTTTCGTCTCCCCTTCACTAGGAATAAGAGCTTATGGGAAAAGATTCGGAAAAACTAAGCCTTGAGACTGTAACATCTCTTCAAGTCTAGATGGCTCCCCTTAAAGAGATGTTGCTGGAGAGTGGAAAATGGATTTGGATTCCCAAAAAGTAACATCCATACTAACAAAGATTTTGCGAATGGTCGGATGATAGCACTTATAGCCTTTTTGCGTAGCAGAGTAGTCTATGAAAACACATTTGATAGCCTTAGAATCCAATTTGCCACCCGGGTGTTTAGGTGCATGAACAAAGTAGGTGCACCCAAAAATTCGGGGTGGAAGAGAGGAGACGTGTGTTAGAAAAGGTAAAATAATAGGAAGCCATACCAAACTGGTAGGCGAACAATCTTATTTATACTAAGCACAAAGGAACACTATTACATCTATATACCCACACACACATAATTATAACTATAATAAGCTACCACTAATAATAACAATAATAAGAATTATAAGCTACTACTAACACCCCTCTCAAGCTGGATCATATATATTAACCATGTCCAGCTTGTTACACAAATACGAGACACGCAGACCTGGTAATGCTTTGGTAAAAATATCTGCCACCTGTTCACCTGTAGGAATAGACCCAAATGTAATAACTCCTTTTTGATATTTGTCACGAACAAAATGACAGTCAACCTCAATATGTTTCGTCCTCTCGTGAAATACTGGGTTTGTAGCAATATGAATAGTAGAGGTATTATTAACCTAGAGTTTGGCAGAATCACTAAGAGGGAAGTGTAATTCTATAAAAAACTGCTGAAGTTACATATTCTCTGCAGTTGTTAATGCCATAGCTCGGTACTTCGCCTCAGCACTAGACCAGGAGATAACATTCTACTTCTTACTCTTCCAAGAAACCAAGTTGCCACCAACAAAAATAGAATAACCAGATGTGGATCTCCTGTCAAATGTGCATCCAGCCCAATCAGCATCTGAGTATCCTTCTATTCTCATGTGTCCATGATCAGAAAATTGGATACCCTTACCCGGATTTTTGTGTAGGTACCGAAGAATACGTAACACCGTTTGCCAATGAGAAACACGGGGATCAAATAAAAACTGACTTACTACACTCACTAGATAAGCAATGTCTGGACGAGTTATTGTAGCGAGATAATTAAGCTGGCCCACTGTCCGTCGATATTGCTCAGGGTCAAGAAGAATCGATCATTCTTTCGGCTCAAGCTTAACAGTAGAATCCATAGTGGAGTCCACTTCTTTAGCATTCATATACATTGCTCGCTCCAGAATGTCAAGAACATACTTCCTCTGAGAAATGAACACCCCTTCCGTATTCCTAGTTACTTCAATGCCAGGAAAATATTGTAGTTCACCAAGATCTTTCATCTAAAACTTGGTTCCCAAAAATGGTTTAAGTGCAACAATCCCTCCACTATCACTACTAGTAATAACAATGTCATCCACATACACAATAATACGCAGCCAATGGAGGTATGGCGAAAGAATATCGTGTGATCTTTTGCAAACTGGCGAAGGCCAAACTCCTGTACAACTGAACTGAAACGGCCAAACCAGGCTCTGGGAGATTGTTTTAGGCCATACAGTGAGCGCCTCAAACGACAGACCTGATTAGAGGACCCCCCCTGAGCACGTAAAACAGACAAGGGTGTGGCACCATGTAAAACAGAGGATGACAATCTATTAATAAGATAGCATGCTGTCAATACTGCCCAACCGCGCCTGCCTTTCGTTCGAGTAGGCAGGCGCGGTTGGGCGCATATACATTATTCTGTAGTGTGCTTTTTGTAAATTGATGAACTTGTTACTAGCTGTTATCTGAATTCTTCCAAATATGTGAAGTTTCCATATCGGACATCAATCCATGGCCGTAAGGGTATGGGATATTTTTCCGACATAAATAGTTGACCACCAACCTAATAAGCATGTCGAGTAATTGTGTTTACTCTATAATCTTGTATATAACTCCCCACCATATGCATAAAATGCTCTTGATATTTTGAGAATACAATTTTACACTAATTTAGAAGAGGAATACTAACAAATATGAATATATAGCTCATTCTAGGTGTACTTTGGACCTATGAAATTGAAGAATCTGACCTTGGATGCATATGTACATACATGCCAAATTTCTAGTAGCATGGCTGAAATCTTTTGAAGTGGTGGAATCCTCGACTCACTACAAAGCTGAGATTTGGTGCTGAGCTTCCTTTATTTTTTATTTGAATTGATCTACAATCTACACTATCTTCTTATTCTTTTGTTCTCTTTGTTGGCAGATTGGAAATTATGTTTTTATTATAGCGTGTTTTGCTTTTGTTAGTCATATTTAAGGTGTGTGTGCATGAGCTGCACAAGTTTTTGTCGCCTTTTTAATTCCAGCTTGTTCCAAAATAAATAAACAAACGAATAATTTGTGGATGTTATCTTAAATTGGACCTCTTTCCCATTTCTTTTGTTTGTTAGTTTTTCCCATGTAAAGGATTCTTGTTCGGGTTCATTTTATAGATGATAATGCAGTCGAAAATATTGTTATAGATGGTTACAGATAAATTCAAATTGCTGTATGATCCGTTGTTCTCTAATATTGTTTGTCAATGTCCTGAAATTCTTTGCTTATAGTCATAATTTGCACGATGATCCTTACTTGAAAAGAGCAGTCATACCAGTGCAGGATGTGGTTCCTGACTGTGTAAGCAAAGTAAACTCTCAGGTTATGGAACTGAAGGAAGCTCTTCACTGTTTGAATAGCTTGGAGATAAAATTAAAGGTGCTCTCTCTCTATCTGTTCATATCCTATTAAATTCTAATCATTTTTCCTTCCATTCTTAGCGGCCTACACTTCCTAAAAATTAAAATATTTCTGTAGGGCCTTTTCCTATTCCTTCTGTGTCTCAGGGCTGAAACCATAAAATATTTGCTGCATTCCCAGTTCACTCTATATATTATTTCATAGGCCATATTCTAAGACCGTGTTCCCCTTCTGATTGCCTGAGTGAAGATTGTAGTTGTTTTGCTGTTCTTCATTTATCAAACTACGACTAGGGTATTGTTTGTTCCTTGTTTCAAATGATTGACCTCGGGTTATGACTTCCCCCCATCTTGTTAAGAATTAGTGTGGCCTGTGGCTTGGACCTATGTTACATGGACTCAGGGACGGGTGTCAGGTGCGGGTATGTGTTTTAGTGTCGGGTTCATCAAATTCTCATATCATAGATACTGGGATACGGCAAAATATTCATGTTCCTTAATATATATATTTTTATTTTCTAGGGTAAATGGTGTTTATAAGGTTTCATTGAGTATTCCATGTTTAATATTAAAGTTTATGCATAGTTCTATTGTAAATTCAAATTACTAAATACGTTTTTTAAATGAATGTACAAGAAAAAATATGGCCACATATCCAAGGAAAATTATCGCCACATTAGTGTGGCCTATGGCTTGGACCTATGTTACATAGACTCGGGTATGAGTGTCTGGTGCGAGTATACGTTTTAGTATCGGGTTCATCTAATTCTTATATCAAGAACACTGGGATACGACTTCATATTCCTTAATATATTTTTTTAAAATTTTTAGGGTAATTGTGTTTACAAGGTTTTATTGAGTATTCCATGCTTAATATTAGAGTTTATGCATAGTTCTATTGTAAATTCGAATTACTAAATATGTTTTTTAAATTAATGTCTAAGAAAATATATCGCCACATATCTTATACACTTATCTATCTGTGTAGTGTCTGACAATGGTACTTTGTACATTTAGATGAGTCCGTGCAACATAGGCTTGGACACATGCTATTCTATGAAAAGCTCAATTCACCCTGCCACATATCTGAGCTGTCCTTATAATTTTGTCCTACAAGTTGCTCTCTTCTTTGATAGCACTAGTAGTGATCACTGAATGCTCAGAAAGGACACATAATCCCCACCTAGGGGCCGCATAGGGGAAAGATTTGTAATCAAGGTTCCTTATAATTAGATGTGTGTGTGTGCACATGGCACTAGGGTTTTCTAGCTGTTATTTTAACTATTCCCTTTTTGAACTCGCATTCACTGCAATATTTTCACAGGTCTAGACAGTTGTGTTCTTTTTTATATTTAAATGTATTAGTTCTAGGTATTCTGCTAAATAACACAATCTTGGCTCATAGTTATTAAGAAAGATAGGTGCACTGAAGCGCCAAAGGTCTCTTGGAGCCTAGGTGTAATGCGTGAGGTGCGAGATCCCTTCAACTATCCATGTCAAATAAGTCAAATAATATTTTTGGGTTGAAAGGAAATATCCAAACACACTTCTTATTCTTTCCAATAATCCCTCTTTGTAGCAATGAAATAATATTGCTCCTTTTCAAAGTGAGAAATGAAATTGATTACGAATATCATCTGCTCTATAAAGGAGCGGGCTTTATTGAATACGGCAATAAGAAAAGAAACATAGCATATCCTCTAGTCCTGGGAAGCATACTGTCTCTTTGCTTGCCTTTTGCTTTTTACTTGGGGACGGTATGTTTTTTGAAGCAAGGGGTGTTTCTGTTTTGGATTAAATGCCATATGGAAAAGGGAAAAAGGTAACAAGAGTATTTTCTTCAGTTGTAAAGGATAAATGCCTACCATGTAAACATAACCAAGCAATACGACTGAACCAACGGATAACTGCCCTAAATAGCCTTAACAAGTCACTATTCATGTTCACATCCTAATATTTCAATCACTAGAAAAATCAGATGCTTTATTTTGATTTCAGTTACGATTCTGATGCCTAATGGTCAATACATCTGGTAACTTACTACCTTTACCAGCTCTATGTATAAGAAATCTCTCTCTCTCTCTCTCTCTCTCTCTCCTTTCTTTTGTACTTCTTTACCCTCTGAGCAAGCATATTCTTCTTCCTACAACCTTGGCTTCAAATAAGAATGAAGCATGTAGCTGAAAATTTTGCCCGCTACAGCAATTGTTGGAGTATTGAAACTTTCCACTATTACAGCAGAAGGCAACAACTTAAATATAAATGCACACATAATTGGGCTCTGATTGTAATCACCACATCAGCTCAACTTAGTGCAAATGACTAAATCTCGTTTTCTCACAACTAAATCTCAAATTTTGGAAGCAGACTGATACTTGTATTTTTTACAAACTGCTGGCGATTAAGGTGGCCGAGGTACAACTTCTCTTTCTTTTTCTGCTTCTTCATCCTAATATCCAAAACACGCCAGAAGTTGGAGGTTAGATATTCTGGACTCTGGCTTATGAACTTTGAAAACTGAAGCCGCTTGGTCGCATTATGAAGCACATCCCAGATGATGGGGGCACAGTTGAGCTGGGGCTCACTAATATCTTTTGTAGATTAGGTTCTGTTTGGCTTCTTAAGGAAGGTTATCCGTAATGGTATTGTTGGAGAAGACATTAACTGAAAACAATATTGTGACTTGTGGCTGTAGTAAATGGGCTATGAAGTAAATCAAAAGATCTATATGTTCAAATTTGGTTTTCATTTGAAACCGATGCAATAGGAGGAATAAGGGGTAAAACAAAACCAAGAGATGATATGTAATTAAAAAAAAAACAAAAGAATGGAAGACTGAGACCTCGAAAGATGCCATGCTTCTAGTGTTAAGTCATTAATTGTCTTAAAATTTTAAACTGTTAGGAAATGGACTCAATAAACTTTAAACTTTAAATACTCCACTTCACGTGCGACCCTGTCTCGCATGTGAAGTGGCAAACAAACTGTAATATCTGGTACCCAAATGTAACAGAAAAATAAAAGTAAATTAGAAAATATTCTTAAAACATAATTCCTAACAAAATCTTATAAATAAAATATAAATCAGAAATTAATAACAAAATTTGCAAATTTTTGATATTTATAAAAATTAAAAACATGTAGTTAGAAAATTTTTGCTAGAATTTCGTTGATACGATAATTCACGAAATAACATTAAAAGTTTATATTTTAAGTTTTTGAAAAATTTTTCAGACATAAAATTTTATATCAAAAAATTCATATGGTACAAGTTATCTTCTGAATTCGACACGTATTGCTACGTGTCCACTACCGTAATGAATCAGCTAAATTTTCCACCGAACCACCGCTTATCTAATTTGCTCACGAATAAAAAACCCACTAAGGGCTCGTTTGATAACCTGAACTGGATTGGATTGGATTAGTAGTGAGTGGGGATTGGTAATGAAGTGGGATTAATAGTGAGGTGGGATTTATTTTTTTGTGTTTGAATTGAGTGGGATTAAATAACGGACTAGGTAATGATTTACCATTGTATTAAGTTAATTTATTTTAAAATTAACTTAAATAAATTAATAAGTTAAATTTTATGTTAT
>JAOTRH010203651.1:0-11142 GCA_034768845.1 Heliamphora exappendiculata | reverse complement strand
TTTTAATCCGACAGTCTCGAATTAAAGATTAAACGCCTAGGGTTTTGGAACCCTAAACGAGCCGTCAAAGACCTGAATCTTTTTCTTAGCCTCCGAATCACCATCACAGCCCCGGACCACCGCTGGAATGCCAAAAAAATTAAAAATAAACCAGCCAAACAGCCCCTTAAATGGGCCAAAATACTGCTGCCTTTGGAAGCTCTGCGCCGCCTTGTTTTAGCCGTTGTTTGACCACCTTGCCGCCACTGTTGAACCCCAACAAAATTATGGTAGATAGAGCACATCAAGGTCTTGATATCTAAAAAAAAGTATGTCAAAATACGATGTCGAAGTGGTCCCAAAAAATCTTCAAATGGCCAAAATTTTGTAGTGGCGCCACTGTGCGCACCGAACTTTGAAATAGTTTTTGACCCATTTGCCGCCATCGCCAAACCGTAACCGAACCACCATCGCATAGCCAACGGAAATCCTTTATATCAGCAAAAAAATCGCATAAAAAAGGATTGCTGAAAGCCCCAAAAACGAGCCTCGAAGTCGGCGCTTTGCTGCTGCCTTATGTTGCCGCCGCCGCCTCCGTCATCCCTTTTCGTCTCGTTTTGGATTCCCATTTTTCGTGATACGATTACATCAAAGATCCAAAAAAAGAATGAAATAATATATTACATTGTCAAAAACAAATACCCCACGTAGGAGGTGTACAATCGATCTAATCTCGAAACGAAAATCGTCGAGATATACGATAACGATAACGATATAATAAAACATACATTCATTCAAACATATAACCGGATCGTAACAACTTACAACTGCAAAATCAAGGTTAGCACAATAGTTTTTCATGAAAAATACAACCGTGGCTCTGATACAATTGTTGGAGAGAGAGCCACACAGCGAAAAAAGGGTTTTTGAATCGATGCCGTGACCGTAAAAAACGACGTATGCGATTTTCATGAAAAACGAAAACTATATTGATTTTGATAATTTAATACCTTTATGAAACTTGTTGAAAAGTTTTAAGAAATTCCAAATACGTTGAAGACGATCTTGTAACTTTCTCACGTATGATCCGGACGAACTACGACGATCACGATGTGTGCGCACCGATTCTGATTGAAATGTTCTTCCTCCTTTTAGTTTCTTCTCACACAATAATCTCCAAAAAGGAAAAATAAATTAATGCCAAAGAGGAGAAGAAGGCGGTGGCTATTTAGGAGTATTAGGGTTAGGGCTTGATTAATAAGCCTCCTTTTAATATATAAGAATATATCAAAATTATATTAAGTATATACTCTTTTTCCTAAAAGGATATAAAGAGATACACTTAACATAAATAATCAATCCCCTCATCTCCTAGGGACGGCCACTTAGGAAGTAAACCCTAAGTGTGCCAAACATCAAAACCGCCACTCATTAATTTAATTTTTGAATGTCCCCAGCGGCAAAATCGACATTCTAATTAAATTAAATAATTACCGAAACCAACAAGAAAAATATCCGTGCGTATTATGGGCTACGTGAGGGATCACGAGAAAATATAGGACTCGACCTAACTGTACGAGAAAATCGGATACTCCTAACTTTGTCCCCGAGTTAGATCCTTTCTCGTATGAACCAGAACTTATTCCACTAAAGCTCTTTACTGAACTCCGGGCCTAACTCAAATTATGTCTTAAGTTTCCAATTATCAAATGCATTGAATTCTCCCCACGTTTAAAATATGGATTCCCGATAAATAAATTAGGTTACTGGCAACCCAATTTAATTATCCTCTTCTCCTCGCTATCGCACCGCTTAACCTTTCGATATACCGAATTCGAAGATCCACTGTACATGTTTAGCATAATCAAACCTATAGGTAAAGCACGCGAGGGGGAACTCCTCAACCTGAATCGGACGTGGTTTTCGTCAGCTGTTTATCAATTATCGGACAAATAATGCCAGTACCTAACTCATCGATATTGTTGATCTCATGGAAGAAATCTCAACTATTGACGACTCAAAGTACTGTACATCATCTTAACACAATTGATCAACCACTTCGAGATTAAGAGTTTGTGCAATACATGATAATACGGAATGTAGATCAATTCATATGGTCAGTATAGAATCGATCATCCCGTTGATCCCACTCAATACACTCCAAGTGTACTAACACATTGAGCTCGAACATCGAATTCCCAAAATCTGAATTCGATCCGTTCGATCTAGCCAAGACCAGCTACTATAACGATGTACTACAATCGTACCAATAGAATGTCCGGATCCATTGTGATTGTGAGCCTACCTGTATAATATGTCAGAACCTATGACCCAATCTTCTGTGCAGCACGCACCGAGTCAAATACTGGATAAAATATACGGACTATGCATTCATATATCACAAAAATAAATATAAAACCATAAATGCAAAATCATCTCGAATGTTTCTCATTAATATGCCAGGGATCCAGAATAAAATACATAAAAAGCATAATTTTTCAGTATACACTCCCAACAATAATGAGTTAAAAATAAAAAATCCTCATAAATAAAGTAAAATTACTATTTTGCCCCTAGTACAGCAAAAAGTCTAAAAAATTTAAATTTTGACACATGGATACCCTAAATCAAGAATTTAAGTACAATTAAGTAGTAAAGGACAAAATAACATAAAAAATGACAAAAATACCCCTTATTGCCCGACCACCTTGGGAAGTGTGCCAAAAGTTACTTTTTGCTTTTTTTTAGCTTAAAATGATGAGAAATGTATTAAATTAAGTATTATGATGATCTAATACTTGTTGAATAAGTAATATACATAATAATATAGTGTTATAAGTTAATAAAAGCAAACAAAACATTATTTAAGTTCATACACAACAAAATAAATCAAAAAATCACATATTACCAAAATAGCTTAATTTAACTTAATAGACTATATCTATTTAATCCATTGCTATGGAAACTATGATAATACATAGAAATACAATATTTATCATAAACATCCTAAAATAATAGGTCTCAGTAGGAAATAGACACCAAAAAGATACATCAAATTAACTTTTAATGTATTTTTTTACACAAAATGGCACACAAACCAATGCAAAATCCCTTGATTGGTGTGGGGTCAGGTTTTTATCCCCCAAACAGCCCCTAGCTATAATCCCTCCCCCAAATCTGATACACCTCCCTCAAAAGTTGCACCATGTCAACTCAAACCATGTGATGTGTAAGAAAAAGAGGAAAGAAAAAGTACCTTAATTAATCTTATGTTCCCTCCTTGTTCCCTAACCCTTCTCCTATATAAACCAAGCCAAACACCCTCTTCTTTCCTTCATAATTTTGTGCATATAGAGAGAGAGAAAGGCTTGGTTGAGTGTTCTATATGTTTGAGGGAGAAAAAGAAGGAGAAGGAAGGAAGAAGGGAGCTAAAAGCAAGTGGTATTTTTTTTCTAAGCTAAGTTCTTCCATACCACCATTTCTTGAGCCCTCAAACAAGTAAGTAAAACCTTTAAACCTTGTGTCTAAGATCCCTCAAAATATTTTCCAACACATCCCTTTAAGGACTCTAAAAATCGAGAACCAAAATCAAATCGAAAAGGCGTCGTAGTTGAAAATTTGGGATTGTTATGTTTATGGGTGATATGAAATGTTATTGTATGTTGTTATATTTGAGTTTTATGACTTCTAAGTGTGCTGGAACCTTGATATTAAAGTCTAAAATACAGGCATGAAAAGAAATAGAACAAACTTGACATGACATAAGTAAAGGATTTAGACCCTAAGAGACTTGATTTTTGAAAATATAGATGTTTCTGTCCTGACCTTTGGAATGCCATAACTCAATGTAGAAAATTGATCGAAGCCTGTTCTTTATGTCCAGATTTATATTTTTATGTTATCTTTAATCCAAAGTTGGTTTCAACTCATTTTCATAGGTAGAACTCGAGAAATTGCAATTTTACCAAATTGTGTCGTTGTTCGACTAGTCAACACTATAGACTTAGAAACCCTAATTGAAAATGCGATCCGAACCTTGGTGAAAACATGAAAGTTGTCGATAACATGTATATATATCTACCCACCAAAAATTAGCACCAAATAACGAGCTTTGATAGGTCAAAACCTCTTTAAACGTCTCTATTGAGTTTCAGCCCTCAGGGGACACTTCTGTCACATATTTTTATATAGCCCAAAATCCCTATTTTTAGTGATCTATTCCAAATGTGGTCTACATCAATATTGTAGCTACCATATTGAAGTATTTGATTCCCAAAAATCAGACCTTAAAGCCTCGGGATAATATCCCAAAACTGTTTCAAACCCTCTATCCAAAATCGGCTTTGCTGAGTTTTAGCGGCTGACATAACCTATTTTCTAAAATGGCCAAAACGTCTAACTTGTTCCAAACAACTACCCTTAGCTATAAACATGAAACTTGTAGGGGACTTGTTGAACTAGAACATACTAAAAAAGAGGCTCATTTGGACTTGATCTGATACCCTAAAACAGAGACCAACAGAAGTATATGTTTCGTAAAATCTTGATAAAAGTACTGAACCGTTTTTGCTTAGGAGGTTTTTTTCACCCTTTGGGCATAGGTTTTGTTCTTGGTGTTAAACATGAGAATTGTAAGAAATGTTTTTATCTAAATGGTGTTTACAAATCATAGCTTGATTCCAAGTCTAGATACCCCAAACCTTGTCGGCCCTTTTAATTTAATACTTGATTTTTTGCCTTAAAGTTGTTAAGTCTATGTTTGAGTACCCTTTACTGTGAGACCCGAGTTTTTATATGATGATTAATTTGAATTAGTTGATTAGTATTTTTAAGTGATTGTATGATGATTTAGAACTCATGCTATCATGTTTGAATCATATCTTGAGAATTGTCACTTGTGCTTCACATACTTGTACCTTATGTTTTACACATTATACCATGAATCTTTCCATGCTAGTTGATGCCATCTATAGCATTGTTATAGATGGTGGTATTTGAGATCCATACCATACAGCATTGACATTGTCACTTGTATCCTGGCATATTGAAGTCCATTTGTGCAAACTATTGTTGGGATGGGCTGTATTGAGATTGTTGTTCTTGATTCTAAGTATAGGGCTTCCCTGGTTGCCATTTTTTAAAATGCTTTGGTTTATACACCCTGGGTTTGTCTCCGGTGTTTGAAATGATTTTGGCTTATACACCTTGGGTGCGTCCCTAGTGTTTGAAAAGGTTTACGGATATTGTTGGGCACCATGGGTTCGTCGCTAGCATTCTGATTTCGATAGCTTAGACTTTTGGATTGACACCGGCAAAGGCATCACGAGTCTTAAGGTGGGATAAATCGCTTGATATATGAGGGCAGTGACAATAAGTCCTTGAGAAATTGACAATAAGTCCTGAAGTAATGATAACGATTCCTTGCGAACAGTGATAATAAGTCCCAAAGTGGTGCGGACCCCACGCCGTTGCCATTGAGTAAAACAGCTGTGGCATGAAGACCGGCGACGCATTTACTATTCGCAATGAGGCGCGATAATGGCTTTGGTGATCAAATATCCGTGAAAGTCTACTCTGGTGATTCTTGGCGTGGAATCCCTATTATAATCTAGGTGCATGTTAGGTTGGGTATCTGTATCTCATATACGCATATTTATTGACTTATCTGTTATCCTGTCATAAACATTTCTGTCTCTTTGACTATAAACTGTACTGGATGTTATATGGTATGTGTTGTGGTGAATTTTATGTCGTGAGATTAGTTAGAAAGTTAGAGTGTTTAGCTTCTGAGCCTTGGCTCATGGCATTCGTGCCATAGGTGAGGAGGAGTTCTTGGAAGAAGTCATCCCCGAGGGAGAGGAAGAGTTGAAATAATAGGGTGAGTTCTAAGAGCACATGAATCTCGCTGATTCATTCTGAAGAATCAAAGATCTCTACTTTTGTTCTTATATTTTGTTTTTTCCATACTTAGCGTAATTTTTGAAATTTTTTGATGAAACTGTAATAGTTATGTAATTTTGAACAGTTCAGAACTCCTTTATGATGTAATAACTAATGTATGTAAATATGAATAAATGGCTAGAATATTCCTCTATTTATATTTATGTTTGTCCCGACGTGAGAGGAGGACAGGGCGTCACAGAATCCCATCTGTCATATTTCTGCTTCTTCCTCACTATCAGACAACTGATGGCTGAAAAAGATCACCAGCCCCAACAGCTTCTGTTTAGTCTTCTCCTCTATCCATGGCTCGAGAAATCCACAATAAGGGAAGTCATCCCCTTCTTTGATAAAGCGACCATTCAACGTTGGCCCGTATTTTCCCATCTTCGACTCTTCCAATTCTGTCTTGTACCCCAGTCCGTATCCATGACAATTATGGTGTATGGGGATTGGTTCTGAGAATTCTTGCAAATGCTTTTCCAGTCCCATTCTAAGAAAATATAACATTGCCTTCATCATTACTACAACCTTTGGGTTCACATAGTTTTCCTCCTCGTACATCAGAGCTTGAATAGCTTTAGGCTCGTCAAAGTCGAACCCACTTAGAAGGAGATCATCCTCCCCATAATAAATCTCAAGGAGCGGGGTAGTGCCATTGATCAGATTTGGCAAGCTAGTTTCACCCGAAATGGTGACAGTTACTCCTTCCTTGATCAGCATCACCTTTTAGTGCAAAGTTAACGGAACTACTCTAATTGTTGGATCGTGTAGCCATGGTCTCCCAATTAAAGATTAAATGAGGCTGGGACATCGAAAACATGAAATTCTACCTCTCTTTCCAAAGTTCCCACTGTCACAGCGAAAGTTATGTCTCTTCTCATATTGTCATATGAAAGCACCTCTTATGCGTTCGACTTGAAGTATTGTATTTTTTTGGATAATTAATTAAAACATAAAAAAAGAAAAAATATACATGTTTACAAAAGGCATACCCCTGGTAATAATATCATCTAATAGTTAGGAGGAGACCTCCTAACAACAAGATAACCTAAGATAAACAAAACTTAACAAAAATACCAACAAAAAAAATACACCCAATCCCCACTTGACAGCGGGGAAACTACCTAATAAAACAAATTTCATGCACAACCTGCATGGATAGGAAGAAAGGACACCAAATTACAAACAAATGACCAAAACCCATCAATAAAGCAAGGTACTATAAACTCTTAATTCTTGCTGAAGATTGGCTCATCGAAAGGGTAATAGGCTCTAAAATTTAGACAAAAATAAGAGAATAAGACATTCGGCAAGAGACAACGTAGGTGGCCCAACCAGAAGTAAACACAATTAATCATGGCCAAATAAATTGACAAGCACCCAAAACTCCTCAGAAGACAAAATGATCCTCACCATCACAAAGAAAGCACCAAAACCCATTAGGCTAAAGAAGTCAAAGAAACTAGATCTCTACGCAGGAGAACCTTCACTCGAAAAACCATCGAGCAGATCTTTACGTTCTAGTAAGGGAGGAAACGAATACTTCTCCAACAATGTAAAGATCAATTAAAGACAACTGAGGACCAAAAATGCAACAAAAATAGCATAGTGGAGTCGAACTATATCCCTACAAATACAACCATGTCATTGCAAATAGCTCATCGTATACACTAAAAGACAAACCCATATCCTATTTGCACCGCTTGGATGAGTCCCATATTGCATCGTGACCCACCATTGAATTTAAACTCAAAAATTTGACGCAGCAGTTTTGTCATCCAAACAATAATCTTCACCTGGATTAATCAAAAAACCAGCATGTATATTCAAAGATATATACATGGTACCCATACGGCCCCCACCACTCACCAACTCAACAAGTAGTGGAACCCACTCCAAATCCTTCACACAATAGATTACTACAGAAAAAAGTTGCAATAGTAAAGCTTAAGTTCTCACATGAGACCCACCACTTGCTGCCATAGTTAAACTTAAAATCTAAAATGGGACCCACCACTTGGGTACTAAAGAAACAATTCCATCCATAATAAATGGGAAGCGTCTGCTAAAAACCCTAGGTCCAGCGGTTGCCATCATTAAGATAGTCAAATGGTTCCCAACTTCTCATCAACTACCGAGTCTCACACTCGACTATTCAGCCCACTAATTGTTCAAAAACCACTAACAATTTCCCAAATCCACGCACAAATGCTCAAGCTTTCTAAAATCGCTAGTAAAAAAAACCCAGCTATGTTCCAAATCAGCTGATTCCAAAAAAATCGCTAGCTCACTTTGCACCCAATTACACCTTGAGCTGCTATCAATTCGTACACCAACAAAATATGCACAATAATGTTCCCAATGTTCTGAAATAACAAATCACATCACTAGTCTCAAAAAAGCAAAAGCAATCTCAAACGCTCAAAAGCGCGTGGTACATCAACTTCGTCTTCCTTAGAACTACTAGAGCAAACTCACAAAACCAGATCTTCTACATTGCACTTGTAGAAGAGCAGAGCTTCTCCCATGGAGTGAATCGTCGTACCCAGCGACTACTTATCGCTGAATAGGATCGGATTTAACTCGCACACTAAAAAATAAGGCTTTACCTAACCATAGCGTGGAGGGATTCACACAAACTAAAATGAAACCAACTCAATAAAACAAGCTTCATCAGTTGAAACTTAAGACCCAAATCCATAATAAACATATTTGAATCAAACACCAACATCATAGTTGCAACAACACTTTGGAGATAACATTGGAGGAAGATATAATCTTCATGTCTTAGTTAACAATATAACCCATAATAGTCTATTAGAAGTGCTCTACTCTAGAACTACACAAACCACCATGGAATCAATATATCATAGAGACATACTTTGCATAACCTGAGCCAACAACCAACTAACCACAGCCAAATCAACTCAACCATTAGATCAAAAAAGCAACCAACCAAAAAACAAGACTAAAAAACCACAATATACAAAGATCTTCATATTTTAAGAAAAAACATACCAAATCGATGTTTAGTCTACGCGAAAAGAACTTAGCCAAATCTTATTTGGAAACCCACATCCAGCACTAATGATCAATAGAACGATAGAGAATTCCATTGCTAAAAAACCATGGGAGCCTTATCTTCAATAAGTATTGTATATTTAGTCCCAAACAATAAGTAATTCGTTGTGGGCATACATTGAGAGTGGAACCATTGTCAACTAAGACGACCGACACCCGTTTCCCCAAACATTGGACGATCAGATGTAACAGCTTGTTGTGAGACGGCCCTTTGGTCGGAAAGTCTTTGTTACTAAAGGCGATCACATTGGTCTGCTTCTCGGGCGTAAGCATTCCAACCAGCTAGTCGGGAGAGACATTGGTTGGGATGCCCACACTATTCAAAGCTTTTAAGACGGCATGTCGGTGCTTATGGGATGCCATAAGTAGTCCCCAGATACTCACATTTGCTTGCATCTTCTTGAGCTACTTTAAAACTATGTCTTCCTCTTCACTGTTCTGTTTCTCTGCTTTCTTTCTTGATTCCTCTATGCCCCTACTTGGCTGCCCTTTTTCCTACTGTATGGGCTTAAAATGCCTCCCGCTTCTTGTCAGGTGTTCAACTTGCTCCTCGGGTACCCACAAACTCTCAAACTGGTCAGTCACTTCGCAGATTTCAGCCATTGGGTACGTCTTCCCTTGGAAAGTCCAGAAGTCGTTGATGCTTGTCTTTCCTTGGTTACCTTCTTTACTAGTTCCTTCGAGTCCCCAAAGATCCTCCTCGATTTTCATCACATTTTGTGCAAACCAAAGGGATTCTTCACTGATAACTGTCTCTAATTCGAAGAGTTGTGGCAACAATACCTCATGAAATGGATCCTTGTAGTCATATGGCAGGGGAGGGACCAAAGGTTCCCAAGAACCTCCATGGTCATACGGTTCCTCCATAATCGGATGCCATTCTGGCGCATCATCTCCTTCATCATATTCTATATCCATGAACTCCTGCTCTATTTCTTTCAATTCCCACATGTCGTTCTCTTCATGGTACTCCACTTCGAGAGAACATAAGATCGGTCCCTTGGGTAGAGGTGTTTTCAATTTTGGCTCACGAAGAGGAACGACGTATACGGAGGGGTTGAACAAAAAACTTGTGGTTCCGAACAAATTCACTTGGGGTGAGCCCTCCTTTTTCTCTTTTGGCCCCTTCTTCTTCTCAGTTTCCTTACCGATTGAAAAATTCTCTTCCTTCCTACTCTCATTTTCAACTTCATTTCCTTTCGAAGACTCTCATGTTTTTGACACTGCTTTCTCTGCCTCTTCAACTCTAAAACTCGATTCTGCTTCCCTATACCAGGCTGCCCTTTGGTGCTAGACTATATCATCACTTGAAACGGTCGAGACATGCCATTTGATGTCAATTTTAGCTTCCTCTAACTCATCTAATGCCTCAAGGTGCACCAAATCCTCTCACAGCGATTTGATTTCTTCATCTTCTTCATCATTACCATCGATAGGGGAGAAACTTCCTCCTCGTGGACGATAAAGATCAGAAAATTATCAAAACCATCGTCTATCAAATCTAGAATAAAGTCGTTGAGCAGCAGTACCTCTAGACCGGACGACAGAATTGTAATTAGCTTCAATCCTATTGCAGAGACTATGAATTTTTTAAGATGAAAACTTTTTCATCCTTCTTCCACGGCGTTCACATTCTGTTGAGTTGCATGATTCGATAAAGGATTGGTGGTCACATTTGGTTTTTTAATGACAGTGGGTGGTGGAATCACCTTGTTGTTTATCAAATCTTGGATCTTGTGCCGAAGCCTCGTGCAGTTGTTGGTTAAATGACCGTGCCCCTAGTGGAAGGCACAGTACTGGGCTAAATTATACTTGGGTGGTAACGGGTTTGGTGGCGAGGTCAGTGTCAAAGGCTTTAAAAGGCCCCTTTCAATAAGATTACCAAGGACAGTGGAAAGCGGGACTCCCAGAGGAGTGAATATTCTTCTCGAAGTTCTTTGCTGACTAGATTGTTCGACTTTGGGTTTAGGATGTTTACTTCAAAAATCTAATCATTGAAAATGTCGATGAAGTTATTATCGACTCGATTAGGGTCAGTAGTGCATTGTTTCCTTACCCTTCGACTTGATCTTGCACTTTCCATTGCCATTAATTTTTTGAAACATTCAGCATTAACTCCCACATCAAGAAACTGATCAT
>JAOTRH010203630.1:0-11144 GCA_034768845.1 Heliamphora exappendiculata | reverse complement strand
GGGTAGAAGACGATGGAATGACCGCCGCCGTTTCAGCGAGCTATGGTGGAAACCCAACGTCACTCGTGGGTTCGTCTAGCTCGACCAAGATCCCGCCGGAAAATCCCCATGGCCGGAGAAATCTCCATCGTACTGTGTTTTAGAGGACTCGCCGTGGTTCAAGTACACGTGCTCGTACGGCCATCGCACCGCCGTCCGGATTGCTCGACGGCGACTACCAGATCCGGCAGACAACGGCGAGTTGGCAGCAGCGGCGGCGTGGGCGACGGCGCTGTGGGCTGCAACGCTGGTGTGCGTTTGGTGGTGGCGCGAGAGTTTCGGCCTTGGCAGCGGAGCTTCAGGCAGCGATGGCGGAGGTGGTGACACCCTGCGTTGTCACGGTGATGTAGCCGGTAGTGCCACATCACCGCAACGACGCTGGAAAAAATACTACAGATTACAAGAGCGTAGCTTTAATACCATGAAGAAATTAAAAAAAGAAAATAACTGTATATTTTTTGTCTAATATATAGCCTATTTATAGGCGAATAGAGATAAACAATAAATCAAATCAAAATAAAATCAATCTAATCAATTTAATATTCTAATCAATCTAATATTCCAACAACTTTTAATTGAATGAATCAAATTTTTAATAAATTTTTAAATTCTGATTAAATTAGTTTTTTAGTATGTTATTGCTCAAATAATTCTTTATTTTTAATTGTTACCCAAAATTAATATTTGAATCATATTATATTAAATACGGAATATCTAGGAAAGTTATTATTGAGTTGGAGAAATTGCAGAAAAGGTTCCTGTGGGGAGATGATGAGTTAAAGAAGGTGCATCTTGTGAAGTGGGAGAGGGTAGTGTTGTCTAAGAATTTTGGAGGATTAGGCGTGGCTGATCTGAAATTGAGGAAAATGGCTCTTCCATTCCAATGGTGATGGAAATTTGGGTTAGAAAATTAATGTTTGTGGAAGGAGATCATATGTGACAAACACAAGGGGGTTTGGGTGATTGGTTTCTCAAAAGTCAAAACTACCGAAGGATCCTCAATCTCAGCAATATGGAAGGAAATTGTTAGAGATGGAACTTCTGAGGCTGTCATAAGACGAGTTTTTTCAACAATTGTAAGATCTTTCCTTATTCATTTTAATTATAAATTATAATTTTTGCAAACATTCACTTTTGCTATAAATTATAATTATTTTTTTATTTCAGTTACAAGTTATAATTTTTGCCAACATTTACAACTTCCATTACAAGTTACAATTTATAATATACTAATTTCAGTAATACCAAACACCACCACTGGGTGGCTGCGTGATGTACCTCTTAGTTTCTGTTTGTCTCTTAAAAGCCAACCTATTTGTTAAAAAAAGTCAACTTTTAAATTGTAGTGTTTGACATTTCTAAAATATCACCAGCTTTTTTTACTTTTTTTTTCAAGAGAAAAACCTTATAAATAATCCAAACATAACTTTTTTTAAAAATAAAATAATTATAATACATTTAATTAAAAAGTCAATTCAACTCTCGAAAATAAAAGAAGTCATGATATTATTTCAAGCACTATAACTTAAAAACAAAAATAAGGATATATTAGATATTTTAACAAGAAATTTAAAAAGAATTATCCTAAAAAAGTTATCCCGAACAATATAATTTTTTTTCTTTTTTTTCTTTTAATAAAAAAATCAAACCTCTTAAAAGTTCTAAAAAAAGAAATCAAATCTCATAAAAATTAAGGTAAATTACAGTGACTTCTCTGAGATTTAGTAAAATATCAACCACTACCCATGTGGTTTTTAAAATGTTATTAACCTCCTCTCTAATTTATGTTTTGCATCAAATTAGTTCAACCAATAAATTTTCGCTCAACTGTTCCTTGTTTGGCGTATTTTTTAATTCAATTCGTTTATTATATAGAACTCGTCGAATTTGTTTAATTTATAAAAATTCAGATTCATCTTATATCTGTAGCTAAGTGGTTGAGTAATATTTGTTTAATAAGATTTTTTAAAATTATAATTTTTATTTATTTATTTATTAGGAGATCTTATTCAATCACTAAGTTACAGATATCGGATGAATCTGAATTTTTACATGCTAAACAAACTCGACGATTTCTACGTAATGAACGGATTGGATCATAAAAATTTATTCAAAGAATACACCAAACAAGGTACAGCTGAGCGAAAATTTAATGATTGAACTAATTTGATGCAAAACCTAAACCAGAAGGGAGGTTAATAATATTTCAAAAAATATATAGGTGGTGACTGATGTTTTATTAAACCTGGGAAAATCACTGTAATTTACCCTAAAAATTAAATTTTTTAGACGGAAGCCTTGCTTACCTCAAAACAGGTTCTGTTCCCCATTGTGATAGACTAAAGTTCTTCCTGAGCTTCTGAGCTCCCTTTCAGCTCATTCATAACAGCATTTCCGATCCACCCCTCTTGTAGAAGATGAATATTCAGGTCTCCTCTTTGTTCCATAATTACTGACAACATATCTCTATAAGTGCAATACTATATATTCCAGCAGGCCAAACCATGAATGCTCAACTACTATATATTCCACAAACAAATGTACTATATATACGCGCAGACAGTTGTTGTCGGCTTTAAATAATTGAAAACAAACAAGTTTGAACATGGTACCGAGTCATGATATATACTACCATGTGTAAGTTAGTACCGAATAGCATCCGTCGATAAATTCGTAAACATCGATATTTATAAGGCTTCATTTGATTTACAGTTTAAAATCAAATTTAAATTTTTTGACTTAAACCTCAAAAAGCCATATTTTCTTTATTTGGCAACCTCAACCTTTTGCCTTTTGCTTATTAGCTTTTAGTTTTTAATTAGTAACCTAAAATATATATTTTTATATTTTTTAAAAATATTATAACTTTTATTATATACATTCAATTTTTATAAAAATTGTGTTTTTAAAATTTGCTTGTCGAGATCTATCAAACAATGTCTATATTAAATATAAAATTATGAAAAAAAAAAAAATATAACAATTTTTTTAACTTAAACTTTTTTTTAACTTATTGCCTTATTGTTTTTGGCTTCAAATTATTATTAAGCCAAATAAGTTTTTAGTTTTTAAGTCACTCTAAAATTTACCAAATGAGCTTTGTACTTACTTGATTTAAAATGACCTAAAACAAAAAAATCTAATTTAAAACTACATTAAAAGGCATATTATTCACTTGTTATGCACCGATTGGTAGACAATGAATAACTAATAAATTATTGAAATTATTTGTTGTGATATATATATATATATATGTAATTTATTTATGTGTACACTGCGTTATTGTATAAAAACGCGTTAACTAAAAAACCTAGCTGAAGTCTTGAGGAATAATTTTAAATGACTTCTTCAAAGTAAACTCATTTGTTTCTTGCAGCAAGAGCAAGCCAATTTCCTGCTAGCAAGGCCATCAACACTTGCACGTTCTCCTCCTGTTTTGAAAATGAAAGTCTATGCACTTAAAAAAATTATTCATAATTTTATCTCGAAAGTGATTTATAGAGTGTAAATTCATATTTAATATGATGTACAACACACTTCAAGTAAATCTTAATCATCTACTTTAAATTCTAGATAGTTTTCTAAATAAATTTTCTAGATTCATAGCATTGCTGTTAGATTATTTGTGCTTAGATTATTTAATATAATATTTTTTTTATGCCAAAAGAAATTTGGTTGAGAGTAAAATAACCTGCGAATAAATAATACATTGTTTGGCTTGAAATAATTTTAGTGAAATTAAAATTTTTCATGTACAAAAATAATAAAAATAATTCCGGGACTAACCAATCCACCTCTCTCATGGGTTTAGAATAGTTCCCCATAAGGAGTATTAAGTTAATTAGTTGTGAAGAATTTCTTAACCCCTCTCTAAATAGTTATCAAACACATGTATATATGAGACTATTAGTAAAATAATCAAATTTCAAACCCTAATCTAAGAACCAAACAAGGCCTAAAGCTCTAGTTGTTTCGATATAAAATATTTTATAATAAAAAATATATTTTTATATAAAATAGTTATTTTTTATTTTATTTTATTTTATTTTGGGGTGTTTAGTTAACACTTAAGAAAAACATTTTTTTCGATATCATTGAAACCACAAAAAGACATTTATAAACTCCTTTTCAAATTATCCATTGCCAACAATGTTAGCATAAACAAACAAAATGACTAATTTGTCCTTTCCTTTCTTATGTACATAAAATAAGATAAAACCTTTGTTCATAAAAGAAGATAAAAAGGCCATATCTCTATGAGACTATCTCCCATTTCTTTTTCACTCTATTGACTCGGAAATAAATCAAGGATCCATTAGTACACAAACGCTTCCATTCTTATTGTTCGCTCTTTTAACTTTTGTAAGCTAATTTCCAATATTTATGAACAAAATAAGGAATTATAAATTTAATATCCAATCTACGCAAAACTGTCTTTAGTAAACACATTTTCTTTAAACATGCCTTTGCTAAACATGATTTATTTGTAACCTGGCTGAATACAATACTTCATAAAATTTAAACATTAAAACATTGTTACTAATAATGCTTTCAAGTAATTAGCCTTATGCTGAAAATGTTTTTACTAATACCACTTTCAAGATTTTTCTCTTTAACAATTGAAAAAGTATTTACTAAACATGCTTTCAACTGTAATTTTAGAAAATTCATTTTTCATCTCAATCTCACTCTTATTTTTCAGCAGAATTCTCTATCTCACTCTCATTTTTCCTCTCATGATTTTGTTTTCTAATTTCTCACAAACATCATAGCACTTCCAATGAACAGAAATATTACATAATGAAACAAGAAATAAAAGAGAAACAATTAATTAATGACACATAAGCAATTGACTTATAAGGATTTTTAATATGCAGGAATCTTTAATATGCAATTATAGAGAAGTTATAATAAGTAATGGAATTATAGGGTTTGGAAACATTTCCGTTAATCAGAAAGATAGAAGAATACGAAGGCAAATCTCATCCTCGGCTAATCAGTACGGCTTGAACAAAGATTGTATGTCAATCGCCAGGTATAGCGCTGCCCAAAAAATTAATAAAATCAAAGAATCGGTCTAAACCAGTCCGAATAGTGAGGATTGGTTCTATTTTGTATAGATTCGGTTTGGTTTCAATTCAAAAAACATGCAAACCGTAAACTACGGATCGATTCAAAGATTTAAAGCCACACTTCTGATTTCGAACCAAAACGAATAGTGGTCTACTTGAATTGTTACAAATAGTATTAAAACTGACAGTTGATTATTCAAAACTATGGTGGGTGATCAGAGAACAAATATTTTTCTTGATCTCGTTCGATATATATAAACAATTATTGAGTGCACAAAAAGAAGTAAAAGAACAAGAAAAGCAATCGAATTGGCAGACGCAACAAGAAAGTTGCATGCAACAAAAAAGGTCACGCGCAACAGAAGGAGCAATGCAGAGCACAGGTAGTACAACAAGTATGCAAGGTTCGTATTTTGTAATATAGAGTATTTTTGGTTTCTTTGATAATCTTTTGGTTGAAATGTAGTGCGTATGTATATAAGATATCAACGACACAAAATTTTGCTATTAAATCAGTGACGTGTAATAGAAAAGTTCAAGACGAATGTGTTTCTAAAGGTTTTTAGCTGCTGCAGATTCATTAGTGCAATAAGAGTTTTCAGACTCTAAATGGCACAACAAAATTGGATAGATTCGGCTAAAGTCAAGATTGATTAAGAGTGATTGGGTTTGATCGTTGATGATTAAGAGCAATCTAGTTCAATCAATGGCAAAAGATTAATCATCAATAGATGAAACTGGGATTTGAGTTGTAAGTGAAGTCAAATTGGACTGCAACTTCCTACTTCTGCAGATGATTAGGAATTTATATACATACACATAGAATAGACACAAGAGTATGTAAAAGTGACATTAGAGTACATGAGTGTACGTGGATGTGAACAAAGCATACAGGTAAACAGGATGAGCAACAATTGTATAGACGCACATAGAATAGGCGCAAGAGTTTGTAGAAGCGATGTTAGAGTACATGAGCGTGGATGTGATATGCAAGATTTTGGCCTGAATCAACGGGCAACAATTGTTGGATGTTTATAGAGTAAAACTCTGTACATGGAGATTGAGATGGTTGATGTGACGAGAAATTGTACACCTCGAACGAAGGTTTGTTTTACTCTCAATTTAATCCATGACGATAATCTCTTTAGGTATGCACACAAGGAAGGAGTTGTGGATTCACAATCGACACTTCAACAAATAGATATTGAACATTTCGATGTAGAAGTACATACGATACTTGTTCAAGTATAACAGATCAACATTGATGGTAGAATCAACATCGACACTTATTATTTTCAGGGTGCTTTGCAAAACTCAAGAAAATGTGGGAACTATTACGTGTGTGTTTTGTATTTTACATTTAGATTTTTTGGTCTCATGTTTATACACTCTATGATTATAGTAAATAATTTCTTTCATTCGTACATGTAGGTAGGTTATGGTGAACTACGCAAATTCTTATATAATTTTCTCTTTAATGTGTGCATGATTGTGTTTCTATTTGTGTTTGAGATTAGTGATTAAATATGAACAAAAAAATAACAATAAGAAAAATAACACAATTATACACAAACATACAATTTATATGATTCTTTTAAAACTAAAATTATATCCACAGAATTCGAACAATTTTATTATAAATAGAGGCAATACAAAACAATGCTACAAAACCCTAGTAGAAATCGACAAATATAAATACCCAGTAATAAGCTAAGCTTGAGCCTTTCAATCCCATACTCCGCTCCATGAACTAAGTTTTAAAAAAATCCATTAAAATTTGTAGAACTTTTAAAAAAGGGCCGAGTCATGATCGAAGCCTAACAAACTACGCTCTACACACCTAACACCAATTCATCTATACAACCGGTCTTTTTCTTTGTAGCTATCTCTATCATATTTTTATTTTTATTCACCATATTCTATTTTTTCTATCCATGTATATGCTCTTTCGAGACCCTATCTAAGTCGGTAGAGGATTATTTGTACCAAAAACGATTTATGTTTCTGTCTTAGAATTATTGAGAATCGTTGAATACATCTTAAAATTTTCGTATTTCAAAATTCTTACATAATCAAACGATATTCAATACATTATGACAAAGAGAGTGTTTGTCAAAATTACTGTTAGTAATTTTTAATTTAATGTCACTAATTTTATTTATAAGATATAAGTTTTTTGAAATATTTATAATTTTTACTATAACTTATAACTACTTTTTTTTACTATTTTAATTATAAATTATAATTTTTACTAAACACTCACAATTTTTATTATAAATTATAATTTATAAATAATTAATTTTAATATTATCAAATACCATAAAAAAAAAAAACTTAATTCTTGAGACAAAATAATCCTCAGCTTATCCAAGTCAATCACCAATCACACCATTCCCACGACTAAACATGCAACTAGTAGTCCATAATCATTATAACCACGCGCAAACACACTTTAATTACGGTGATATTTTAAAAAAATCTCCAACACTCAAAAGGACAAGGTTAATAGGGAGTCCAAGGTAATTCCAAAGGGACATTTTTGTCAAACTCTATCCAATACCCGAACAGCAACTTCACAGCAGAAGTTTGCGTATTGAATAATTATTCAATGTTCTTAAATCAATGTTCTATTTAAATAATGAGATAACACATCCTTATATGTTAAATAAAATAATAAAATAATAATAATAAATTTCATTAAACACACTAATAATTATGAAGTTGGACAACTACTTAAATTTGTTCTAAAAACATTAAATATTTACTCTTGCGTATGAAGCTAGTTGAGAGAAGTGCGCTGTGTTTTGTTTAAAATATTTGAAATATATATTTTTATGATTTAATTCATTTATTACGTAGAACTCGTTGATTTTGTTTAGTACGTAAAATTTTAAATTCATCTGATATCTTTAGTTAAGTAATTGAATAAGATTTCCTAATGTTATTTTATAAATAAATAAATAAAAATTATAATTTTTAAAAAAAATATTGTTAAATAAATGCTACTCAATTACTTAGTTAAAGGTATCGGATGAATATAAAATTTTATATATTTAACAAACTCAACGAATTTTACATAATAAATAAATTATAATGCGTTATCCAAATAAGCCCAAACTAGACGTAACACCAACCAGGTCCCTATTTGAGAAGGTTGGAGAGGTGAAGGTAGTGATTTTTTTTGTTTTTATTTATTTATTTTATTTTATATAATGTTGGATTCTCATTTTTATAGAAGCTTGTGTTTCTCTTGCCTAAAAATTTGATATTCATTATTTGTGCAGGTTGTTTTTGTTTTTTGTTTTTGTGTGTGGATCTTTACTTGTTTTTGGAGTTATTTTATTTTAAATATTTTACGATGTTAATTTATAAAATTGCCCTTGGTTCTTGTAGAAGGTGTATGCGTGAAAAGGTGTTTTCTCAATTTACTTGTTAAACACAAAAAACTGAGTGACTTTAGACCAAAAGGGGTGTGAGAATCAATTCTCAGTTATTAACATAGAAAAAAAAACTATTAAGAAAATAAAATGATGTATAAATTAAGTCTTTAAGTTTGAATTATGAATTTTAAAAGAGCAAATAAATTTAAATTTTAAAATCAAAACAAAAGAAAGATTGAGATGAATTGACGAGTTCAGCGCTGGCTATTTTATTAGGCAACTTAGTAACTTGCTTAGGGTTTTCCAAAAATTAAGGGTCTCAATTTGAAATATGTTTAAAAAAATATTATATAATTGTAGATAATAACTTTTTACAGTGAGAAATAGCTTGTTATAATATTGCAAAGGTAACATTAGTAACTGATTTTACAATAAATCCAACACATAAACAGTCTTTTGATTTTTGCAAAAAAAAAAAAAAAAAGTCTATATGTGTTATATCAACATTCATGAATTTTGAAACACTACTCTCTTACAAAAAATAGTGTAAGATATAATATATTAAATATTATAAATATATATATACACCAAACGGTCAATATATTAAATATATATATTTTATGTTCTATTTTGCAAGTAGAAGAAACTAACCATTTAACATTTTAAATTGTATAAAAAATAATTTCTTTTTTAAATGCATAAATTACTTATAGAATTTTGCTAACAATAACTGTATTAGTTGCTTTTACATAAATTTTTTTTAATTAAAATCAATAAATTTTTTTAAGATCGATGATGTCACAAGAAATGTTAAGTGGCTTAGGAATAATATCAATTGAAAAAGATATATTATCAAAATTAGAATATAAAAATTTAATAAATAATTTTAGCTCTCAAAAAGTGAGAAAATAAATTTTAATTAAGCAAAATTTTAATATAAAAATTTATAAAAGACTTCTATTTATATTTTTGCTTTAGACCATAAATTAACTTGAGCCGCCGCAGAACGAGTTTTTCAAATAAGTAAGTCTAATCCTTAAATAATTGAGTTCTTCTACATGCACATTCATCGAATATGGATTTGGACATACTTTTTTCACATGGAGTAGGTCCTACTCAATTAGAGAACCCACTATCTGTGAAAATAATGTGTTTGATTCTGTATTTAAATATGTGCACTTAACATTTTTCTAAATAATTATAAGAGTCAAAGCATCTTAAACTGTTATTAAATTACAAGGACCTAATCACTTTCTACTCCCGTCAAAGTTATTTTAGATTAAAACCATATAAATTAAAAAATTATTTTAGTATTCTTGACTAATTCCTTCTGTGAATTTTATTCATCAATAGAGTTAGATTTTAAAAACTATCTCACATGCATGTTAGAACTATAGGTACGAATATTCAAAATTAATTTTATAAATTTTTGAGAAAGTCTTTTTTAAGTATTTCTAATATAGTTGTTCTTCTAAAACCCCGCAGAAAAATTAATTATGAAAATCGATGAATATTATAATTAATGTTAGAGGAACTTCTAAATAAAGTTGTAATTTCTCTAGTTAATTCAATCATTTTAAAAGATGAATCACTGAATGGATCAAGATGAATACTAGTTTGATAGTGAAATTTATTTGTCATATTTTTAGAAATTTAATATTCACAGTTAATTAGGACCTGTTTGGAAATTCTAGTTTTTTAGTTTTTTAGTTAAAAACGTAAAAAAATCAACATCATCCGTTTGGTAAAAATACTAAAAAATTAAAAAATTAAAAAGTCAAATTAAAATATTAATTCTTAAAATATTTTATTCAAACTCTAACTACTTTTAAATATAATAATACTTTTTATTCATAACTTATAAAAAATTGACTTAAAAATTAAATTACCAAACAACCTACTTAAAACAAAATTTAAATTTTTTACAAAAAATATATTTTAAAAAATTAACTTTTAAACCAGTAGCTGAGGCGTTAATCCAGTTTCATAAATCTCGAAAAATGAATTCTAAAACGTAAAGTTTGTGCATCACTAGTTACATCGATATTTGTGATTATATCACGTAAGTCGATAAATTATCTTAATTACTAGATTAATGTCGTTAGAAACATGTGAGCGGAATTTACTTTTAAGTTACAACAAATAAGTGATTTTTAATAATGTCACTCTGATCTATTTTAGACACTGTCAATTTCGTGGTAGCTTACAATTTAAAACTAAAAAGAGAAAATTATTAGGTATTTTTAAAATACCTTATTGGTGATTATATTATACTTTTAATAAATAAATTATTGTAACACGCATTATATGAATCACTTCTAATCACTAAATTATTTAATTAAAAAAATTATTATATTTTTATCGTAAAATTTTTTATCAAAAAATTAAAATAATAATATACATAAAATTATCACATAATATTTTAAAAACATCGAATAATTACTCATGAAAAAGACTCAAAAGAAGTAAAAAACGCGCATTTGAATTTTGATTTAAGTAACCATGAAGTGTTTTTGGCTGAGTCAACAAGTTAGAATTTTCAAAACCCAAAGTCACCTTCTTAGGTCGCTGTGCCCTATGCTCATTGGTGGGAGTAATTATTCAATGTTTCCAAAATATTATATAGGACTAAGTTAATGCGGTACTCTTAATT
>JAOTRH010203619.1:0-11144 GCA_034768845.1 Heliamphora exappendiculata | reverse complement strand
TTTGAAGGTTTTTGATGACTGGGTTCAAATACCGAGCTTGGATCAACTCTCGAGGATCGTACTGAGGCACTATTCCTTCGGTTTTTATCATCGAATTTGCCTAAGATTAGGCGGGGTCAAATTGGGGTGTCAACACACCCATCGCGATCTCCCTGAGGCACAAATCAAACTCCCCAACATCTGCAAGCATATCCCACTCACGTATAGCCATAGAAGCTAACGACCCGTGAGATCTCCTTCTGAGCGCGTCTGCCACAACATTGGCCTTCCCTGGATGGTACTGTAAATCAAAATCATAATCCTCCAACAGCTCCATCCATCGCCGTTGGCGCAAGTTCAAGTCCTTCTGCGAAAATAAGTATTTTAAGCTCTTGGGATCGGAGAAAACCTTGAAATGCTCACTATACCGATAGTGACGCCATGTCTTCAAGGCGAAGACCACAGCTGCTAACTCCAAATCATGTGTTTGGTAGTTCCGCTCGTGTGTCTTCAACTGCCGGAAATCGTAGGCTGCAACCTTACCCTCCTGTATCAAAACACATCCAAGACCGTCATGTGATGCATCACAGTACACCGTATACCCCAAGCCTCGCTCTGGAATGATATACACTGGCGGACTAGTCAACCTCGTCTTCAGTTCCTGGAAAGCTGACTCACAGGACTCACTCCAAGCAAACACAACTCCCTTCTGCGTCAGATGCGTCATCGGTGCAGCGAGTCTAGCAAAGTCCTTCACGAACCATCGGTAGTAACTTGCTAAACCTAGAAAATTACGAATCTCAAAGACACTCTTCGATCGCTCCCAACCGATAACAGCATCTTTCTTCGATGAATCCACAGCTACTCCGTCTGTCGACACCATGTGTCCCAAAAATCTCACCTCAGACATCCAGAACTCGTACTTCTCGAACTTCGCGTATAGGCGATGCTCTCTCAAAGTCTGTAGCACAATCCACAGGTGATCCTCATGTGCTTCCCTAGTGGGTGAATATATCATAATATCATCTACAAACACCACTACAAAACTGTCCAAGTACGGATGAAAGATCCTGTTCATCAAACCATGAACGTAGCAGGTGCGTTCGTTAGACCGAATGGCATGACCAAAAACTCGTAGTGACCATAGTGAGTCCTAAAAGCAGTCTTCTCTATGTCCTCATCCTTAATCCTCAACTGGTGGTATCCTGATCTCAAGTCAATCTTTGAGAAACAGCTCGAACCCTTCAGCTGGTCGAACAAATCATCTATCCTCGGCATCGGGTATTTTTTCTTCACTGTCACTTGATTTAGCTTCCGATAATCAATACACAAACGCTGAGATCCATCCTTCTTCTTCGAAAAAAGAGCAGGAGCTCCCCACGGTGAAGTACTCGGGCGTACAAACCCCCTGTCTAGCAACTCCTGCAGCTGTACCTTGAGTTCACGTAACTCAGCGGGTGCAAAATGATAGGACGGTATAGATATGGGTGCGGCTCCAGGAACTAAGTCAATAGAGAACTCTACCTCACGGCTCGGTGGTAACTCAAACAGATCGTCAGGGAAAACATCTGAGTAGTCGCACACCACCGGAGGTAACTCTTCTCAAATTCCAACCTCCTCATCCAACGTGAGAGCTGAGAAAAGGAAACCCATGTTGCCCTAGTTCCGCACATCACTGGGTGTAGACATCAAACCCTCATCCCGATCTCCCATAAAGCAAAAGTAATCTCTAGTCGGTGTATAAATCATTAGCCTCCGTCGATCGCAATCGATAAAGGCACGATAGGTGGTCAGCCAATCCATCCCTATGATGACATCGAATGCAGTCATATCAAGAATGATAAGGTCAAACTCTAAACAACGACCGGCAACCTCCAAAACATAGGATCTACAGACAAGACTCAACGTCACACTCCCACTGACCGGAGTCTCTACACTCAAGGTACTACCCAACTAATCCATTTGCAACCCCAATGAAGATGCGAAAGTAGAAGATATAAACGAATGTGATGCTCCAGTGCCGATAAGAACACTGGCCCATGATCTGAAGACTAGAAGAGTACCTCTAATCACGAAGGTGGTAGTGGCAGCATTGAGTATGATCGGTGCCCTGGATGAACTAGGATCTGTGAGAACATAAGCTCTAGCTGGCCCCACTACGGCCCTGCACTGCCGACTGCCTGCCCGACTGCGCTGAAGCTCCTCCCTCTGCAAAATAGGATGTCTGAGCTCTAGGCTGTGAATACATATGTCTCCCCTGGCCTGATGGAACAGCTGGTGCACATGCTGTACTCCGCACACTCCCTCCTCCGGGGCAGTCCCTACGAATGTGCCCAGACTGGCCGCACTCAAAACATACCACTGGCCCTCTCCCTAGAGCCTGCACTACAACTGTGCCTGAATAGGCGCTGCACTCCTGCACTCAGCCGCACGATGTCCTGGCCGCTGGCATCTATGACAAACAAGCGCTCTCTGATATGACCTTCATGTTGAAGTTACGAGTGGCGCAGATGTAGAAGACTGTGGCGGATACAACCCCACTGGATGAGAACTCATACCAAATGTCCGTCGACGCTTGTCCCTGCGTCCCTAGAACTGTGTACGTCCCCCATCTGACTGACCCCTGCTGTCCCTGTCTCTGCGCGTCTAGTTCAGAGTATCCTCCACTTTCATGGCAATCTCCACCATATCTGTAAAGACCTGCATCCTAAATGCTGCTACTCTGTCACGAATAGCGGGCCTCAAACCCCTCTCAAATCATTTTGCACGAAACTCGTCAGTAGGTACGATCTCCTATGCAAACCGAGATAGGCTAGTAAACTCAGCTTCATACTCAATTATTGTCATCGTTCCCTGTGTCAAAAATAGGAAGTCCTCACTGTAGCGATCCCTCAGAGTCGCTGGAAAGTATTTCTCCAGGAATACCTTCGTGAATGCATCCTAGGTGCCTGCCACAGTGGTCTTGGCGAACTTCAATCACATGTGAGCACTCCCTCTCAGTTGAAAGGTGGCACATATAACCCTCAGACCATCTTCCTCTATCTGAAGCCAATCCAGAATCCTAGTAACCAGCTCCAGCCACTCAGTGGAAACTGTGGGATTGGGATCCCCAGAAAAGGTAGGAGGGTCCAGACGGCGAAACTCACGCATCGCAACCGTCGCCCTCGACTCAGGTATGGTCTCTCTCCCCTTAGAGGCTTCAGCCAGTTGCCGGATGGAGCCGACCATCTCACGCAATAGATCTCCCTCAGCAACAGGTCCTTGGGGTGCATTAGCATCCCCAACATCTGGGACTGGTACGTCCCTTCGGCCAGAACCACAGCCACGGCCTCGACCTCGGCCTCGTCTTCCCCACGTGGACATAACTCTATACGAAAGCAACATAATAGGATAAGAATCCATACGACATGTTATTGCTAACGTAAAAGATATATAAACATGTTAACACATAGGCACATAGATCATGTCATCACATACCTCACATACCGAGGGGAACCAACAAGAAAGACTCGTCCTTCTGGATAACCTACTCAGATCCCTTGCTAGAAATTACGTCCCCGAAACGCGTCTCTAACATGGCTCCCAAGTATGTTAATCCAAACGCCCGAAGGCAAGACTAATCAATCCTAAGGTCTAACCTCCATACCCACGTATACACCACAAGCTATCATGCTATGTTGGGAAAATGCTGTAACACATGCAAGAAAGCACACATACATCCTTACAAGGTGATGTACCCTCTTTACCATGGCTCATAGGTATTCGAACCCAGAGCTCTGATACCAAGTTGTTACGCCCCAAATATCTGGGTCACGCGAAAGTCCACCAAAATACCCATTTAAGGAAAATAGATTTCACAGTTGATAATAAAAATATATAATATTTGGATAAAAATTCCCACAGTTCAACTCTCATAAACTGTAAAACATGCATCTCATACATGAATAAACATATCGCCAAAAAGGCGTACAAAACCAGCCTCAACATGTGTCACATGTGTAAGTACATGTCTCAAAAAGGAAAAACTACAGCAAGTCTTCCATCACCTCTACAACTAGGTCAACTCATCATGCTCACCTGAAAAAGTTTTATAGTAAAATCCCATACCGTGATTCGAAGCCCAATAGAACATAGACAATAAAACTATAAAAAAGGCTATGTAATTATACACACACGGCTCAACCACGGGAGTCAAAAAGGTTTTTCTTTCAAAACCACAAGTTTTCTGTTAGACTATCACAAGTCTCAAAAAGGTTTTATCTCATAAAATCCCACATTTTTCATCCTTCAAACTGTGCATATCATCCTAGCAGATATCATGCCACAGTTAAGAGAAAACTGTAAATAAAATAGCAAGCTCCACTCAGGCCACTCAGCCGAGGAGAGAGATATAAAGTAGTCCTATGTACCGACTCTACCACATCGACAAAGGTAACAACTATAGACACTCGTCCATTACCCTCGACCCTAGGTTTAGTAATGACAAATTCTATACGGAGTTACAACAACAACGCCATTAACAGAGGCAACTGACTTAGTTTACGGGGTCACACCCGAGGGCACTAAGCACCAACACAACCACTTAGTTTACGGGACCACAACCCGAGGGCACTAAGCACCCATCAACCTCATTTACGGGGATTAACCCGAAGGCACGTAGCAACCTACTATGCACACATTTTTGGACTTACACCGAGAAGCAATGGAAGCCCAACTCAACATACACACTGTCACGGTACATCTATGGAGAACATTTTAAAACCTCCGTAGCTCAAGTACAAAAATTAGTAAAAAGATTTATACAACACATGTATAAAAAGAGATCCAATCCATCAAAATGAAGATCTAAAACCATTTTCAACAAAATGTTTAAAAATGTGAGACTCAACCCCGCGGGTTAGCTCCAAACCTCCAAAAAAACATTTTTCACCCGATTTCACAAATCACTGTTTTCAAACCTCCTTTTGAATACCATGGATATCACGTACCTGAAACATTTATATAACCGAGAAAAAGATGTGAAAACCCACTTTTACCCAAAAATTACGGTTTAAAACATGTAAACAACATTTCATGCATTTCTATCCGGTGAAAGCAAGTATAACTGCATATAACACCCTCATAACAGTAGTAGGTCTAAAATCCTACCCCGGAGAGTCAAGAACTCAACATCTCAAAATTGAACGGCGTCAGAACAATAATGCAACTGGATGGATGCGAAGCCCTTGGCCCCGATAGCAAGGATCCACGAAGGAATCAACAATAAACCAAGCATCGAGCCCTCAAATCTAGAGAGAAGGAGGAGAAAAGGGGTTTCTTAGATCTGAAGAAAGGTTTTTATCTCAAAACACTGCCACTGGAGCTTTTATAGAAAATCAAAAATAACACTGTTTAGTCGATCGAACTCCAGATTTATGGTTCAGTCGACCGAACTGGACCCCCCAGTCGACCGAACTCCACAGCAGTGGTGTACTGGAATTTGCTACTGTTTTTCAAGCCAAAAACCAACCCAACCCACCTAACCAAGGTCTAGGAAAGCATAAAACACATTTACACATACTTTTCTACAACTTTAAAGCATAAATCATACATCGATGCTATCATATACTGGAATAAAAGCGTCACGTCTATAAACAACTCAAAATTACAAGGTTCAGGGTCTCACAAATATAATATTTCTATTCATCCTAACTTACTTTTCCATATTTTAATATATACATATATATTATTTAACTTTTAAATTGACTACAATTATTTTATTTTATTTTCAAATCTTTCATTATGAGATTTTTTTACATCAAAAAGTGAAATGGTGACACTCGGCAAACACTCTCTACAACTGGTCATGCAAGGGTTTTTTTTGTTAATTTGCTTGTTTTGTTTATTTTGTAGTATTTTAATTCAAAACTTTAATTAATTAAGTAATTAGGCCAAAATTTGGGCCAAAAATTTTAATTTTGATGGGTTTGGTTTAAATTCTTATTGGGCTTGAATTAAATTCTTGTTGGGCTTGATTAGGATTGGGCTTAATATATTTGGGACATACTTAATATTTGTTTTTGAGCTTAAATTCATGGGCTATAATGATAATTCTTGTTGGTCTAAATTAGTTGGACTTAATTAAAAGAGTTAGGTTTTGTAATTTTATTTCGGCCTTTTGTTGGCATTGAGCTTATTTTAAATTGTTGGGCTTAAATATATATTTGGGCCCTATTTCTAATCTTTTCTATAATTCATGATTTTCTTGGGACAAGTTGTAGGATTGTGATTATATAATTTTATGTTGTTTTAGGGTTTTGAATTTTTGATATGAAGTGTCCTATAGGGTTCGCGGCTTAAATTTGTGTCTTAGGGTTTCGTTCTTGTTTGATTAAATTTTTTTATAAAATTGTACTTGGGTTTAGTTTGTCTTTTTCGTAATTTCTCTATCTTCTTGGATTAACTTATAATTTTGTGATTGTTTATAATTTTTAATTTCTAGAATTCAGTATTAAAGAATTTTATATTCTGTAGGGCTTTACTTTGAATTTTATAGTTTTGTTCTCATCCTAATCCAATTCTAAGGTTCTAGTATTTATGGATCTTTGTCCCTAATCCTGACGTTGGAATTTTGGGAATTTTTGGAAATGGTCAAAAATAAGAGAATCCAAATATGTTAAAAAATATATATATTTTAACATCTTAAAAATCAAGTTTTGAAAACTTCTTTTTGTTGAAAATAGAGTTGCTACTTAGTTTTTGAGAAAAACTAAAAAAAACAAAAATGGTTACTGATCATTAAAACGTTTAACTAGAAAAAAAGGGTTCGGGGGTTAAGGTATGAATCGGAAAAGGTGTTAGGTACCCCGTTCGTCCAACCGTAAGGTTTGTCTCTACTAATAATTATTGGTTCTTTAATATGATTTCTCAAATGTATGCAAATAAAAAAAATGAGGATAAAGAGAGAACATCCAAAATCAAATATGAAAATACACAACATATGTATATAGAACTCCAAACAAAGCAAATATCAAAAGAAAAATCATAAGTCATACGGCATGCAATTCTAACTAAAGGATACATGGTGCACTCTCATATGCAATTTTCACAAAAATAACCTAATCTTTCATGATTTAAGTGAAAGAACAAAAACATGCTAGAAATTAATATGAACATTGCTAACCACATTATCAAAATCCTAAAAATGCTTTTAAAGAAGGTAACTAAAATATGCACATCACCAAAAATAAACTAGGTTAGTATTAACATGATTATTTAATAAAAAAAGATATCAAACATTAAAATAAAAGAGGTATAAAAATCTTATATTAAAAAAAAAATTTACTAACAAAGAAATTAAAATGAGGGTGTTATGACAAAAGAGAACTCAAAGATTTAAAGAGAAATGAAATAAAGAAAAAGTTCATAAAACAAAATTATGCTAAAATGATAAAGTTAGAAAATGCTTATTAAACTAATGAAAAGAAAACTTAACTATTTACATTTTATATTTTTAAACAAAACAAAAGAAAATAAAACAAATGGGAGAAAAGTATACTACTATTTAAAAGTGCAAATTAACTTGAAAGCCTTTTTGTAAATTTGCCTTTAACAAAATAAAAGAAAAAAAGTACTACAAAAAAAAACTAAAAAATAAAATAAAATTAGAACTTTATAAGAAAAATACTAACATTAAAAGAAAAGGAATACTAAATTGAGTATTATAAGAAAATTAAAGCTAATAATAAAAAAAATAAAGAAAAATAGAGCATTAGTATTAAATGAAAAAGAAAAAAAATACTAGTAAAGAAAAGAAAAAGGGAAAGAAAATGATAGAATATTAAACTAATGCTAAAAAAATAAAAGGACATTAAATTGATATTACAAGAAAAGAAAAAAAGAAAATAAAATACTAGAATTAAATGGGTGTAATATTAACAATTACAACTATTTTTATGTAAGTGCTTAAATCATAACAATAACGACATCATTAGTTGTATTGCTAAATTATATTAGCACTGTTTAATGATAAGCTTAAATATAAGTAAGTAAATAAACAAAACAAATAAGCTAAATAAGCCAAAACTTAAATTCAAACATAAATATAACAGTTATAAATAATGTAAGAACGTAATTGAAACGAAATGATGAAATTACCCGATCACCCCAAAGAGGTAGAAAATGGGGTTAAAAGGACCGGAGATTCAAACGGGGTATCTGGATTGCTAAGGAATCCTTAAGTCGGGGAATGGCAATTCGATCCTCGGGCAATGATCCAAGATGGGATTTCAGTATCGGTTGGAGGTTCAGCTCTCGGTACTTCAGCAGGGTTTCGGCGTCGGGGCTCGGATTACTCGACGATTGGGTAAAGCTTCTCTCACTAAATCTCTCTCTAAAATTTTGTCCTGATACGCTGCGGTACGGTATTTGTAGAATTCTTTAATGAATGAGATGCTGCCATGTTCTAGGGCATGTCAGGCCATTTGGAATTGGCGGTCGCCATGTGGGGAGATGGCGATCGCCATGTTTGAAAAGGTTTCACAAGATTCTATAGGCGGTCGTCATAGTGCAAGTTGGTGATCGCCACAATGCAAGTTGGCGATCGCCAAGTTAGAGGTGGCGGTCGCCACTTTTGGCTAGAGTTTTCAAAAGATTTTATTGGCAGTCACCTCAATGAACATGGCGGTTGCCACATTTGGAATAGCTTCCATAGCAAGTTATTGGTGGTTTAACAAAATTTCATTGGTTTTGAAGGTTTTGATGATTGGGTTCAATTACCGAGCTTGGATCACTTCCTGAGGATCGTACTGAGGCACTATTCCAACTTTTTTTATTATTGGATTCACCTAAGATTAGGCAGGGTCAAAATGGGGTGTCTGCAGTTGCCCCTCTTTGATATAACTTGCATAGCAACGTGTGATTCAAGTTATATCAAAGATCCAGAGACTACAGCCATTTGACTGAGCCATCAATCTTAGGCCACAAACACACAAGCATGCATATTGTCGCGCCCCGAACCGTGGGAACCCGTGAACTAATCCCAAACCGACCCATCTAAAGGTCATCCATTAATACTTCCATTTTATTTTAGATTTGAATTCAAGACTCATTTAGAAATAAATGTTTTCTTGAGCAACTATATTTTTATTTGTACGACGCATTTCACTCATCCGACTTATCAAAAAAATGTAAGTCCCACAAGATCTTTTACAAAACAAAATGTAATTTCACTCATCCGACTTATCAAAAAAAAAAGAGAACAAGATAAAATACATCAAATCCTTTAACTTTATGTGTACACATGGCATAAAGAAAAGAAATACTAGGCCCATCTTCTAGCCCATTCCCAAATGCCTCCATCATCTCGGTATCATCAATTCTCCTCGGAACCTGAAAAATTGTTTAGCAGTCGTACGTGAGCTGAAGCTCGTAGGATAAAGATTAACTCATATATAATGCATGATTTATGAGGTGTGATGGGTGTAACCAAAGGAAAATGCACATTTCACCAAGTGTTTCCTTAACACACACACACTCACGCACACCCAGATTTATCTCTATTTATCCATTTCTTTACCATTCATCAATCCTTCATTTTCATTCCTGATTTTCACAAAATCGTATCACTTTTAATGAACTGATGTCGGGTGCAGCTTATAGAAACCCCTCCCTATTAATCCCAATAGGCTACGTGAAGCCATTGGGTAATAGATAGTTCTATAACTCACAACGACACAATACAACATTTCGGGGACTAACCCGTGGGTATGTGGTCTCCATCTTGCGCAAATTTTTGGTCTTTCACCGCGGAGCCGCTAGCCCAACTTATTCCACATCAATCCGTATGGTTCATTTTTGGTTAATTAGAGTCATTTTTACAACCCAAGAGTCCAACCCACAGATGGTTCTTCTTCCACGCATTACCATACTATATCATTATGATTCTCAACCCCAAGTTACCATCACAACTTTCACTATTCAATTTCTCATTTTCCAACTTTCATTATACAATGTCACATTTCGCAACTTTTGTTACACAATTTCTCATAAATCATAGTGTTATCACATACCCATAACACAAGGTTGATATCAGAGCGTCACATCAATTTTAAAAGAATACACCCATCATATATACATATACATATATCAATCTGAAACTCACGTTTAGTGTAAAGAAGACTCAGTCAATAGGTCCAATACATGCATCCAAACTCAATCTAGATATATCCATAGATGTGCCACAAGCTCAAGGGGGTAGGAATTTAGTAAAAAGGTCCAATATTAACGAAAGTATGTTTTTCCAAAGCATTCGGCTAAAAACGAGTGAAAATTGGTTAAGAAATTTTGACATACCCTCACTATTTTAATCATAATTTTTTTTACAAAATGAAATTTTTTTGTGAGAGTAGTCTTGTTGGAAAGAGGACATCCGGGGCTTCGATTTGAGTACAAGAACGACCCAATTCGGAGTCCGAATGAGGGAGATATGATCGAACAAGTTAGCCCTACGCAGTTAGTCCGCTCGAGCAGACGTCGAGCGCTCAAGCGCCCAACTCTCTGCCAGTTGAGCTTTCGAGCGGACAGGGCTCCGCTCGAGCGCGGTGTCGCCTGAGAAAAACCTAAATTTGCCCCTATTTTGAGTATATAGCTTCAAAACCCTTAACTCTTTATTAAACATGTCTCAAATCTTGATTTCCACCCCAAAGACATTAGGTTTAAGTCTCATAAACCCTTTTTATGCAATAATTTCACAAAATCACAGTTTATCATTTCTCAAAACTCAAATTTTTTGGGAGAACCCAACTTAATCCACACATTACTCTATCATTCCTTCAAATCAGGTATAAAATCTATTATAATTTACTCATATAAGAAATTATCAACTCAAATCATCACAAGCATACGAGAGAATCTAGATCCTACCTCGGATTTGTTCAAAAGCTTGAATTTTCTCCAATTTCTCTCTCATAGGGTTTAGATGTTGATAGATCTTGCTTTCTTAATGCTCCATCTCCCATCTCCTTGCTCCAAAGCTTAATTTCCATCCTTACTTGCTCTCAATCTTGCCTTAATCTTCAATTTGAAGGATGGAGGGTTAGGGTTTTCAGGTGGAACACGGGTCTCTCTCTCTAAATGGAACAAGAGGAGAATAGGAGAAGAAGAGAAATGTGAGGGGATTAACTCAT
>JAOTRH010203608.1:0-11144 GCA_034768845.1 Heliamphora exappendiculata | reverse complement strand
TTTATATTTAGTTTTAATATTGTTAAAGTGTTGTAATGATTTTTATGTTTATTGTTTCTTATGATTTAATCTTATATCCCTTCACATTGAAATGTTATCAGGTATTGCAAATGGTACCAGAAAAAAAGAAAGTTAGTTATACAGTTTCCCTTTTAGGATCATCACAGATAACTCGAGGAGAGAGCAACACCCCTGACGGAGCGACCCAAGCTCAACCAACACATTCTGTTTTGACCTATCCTCCTAAAACACGAGCTATTTGTGCAAGAAGCACGCCTAACTTGGTCGCCAAGACGATTCAGGCACCTACATTACCTACCGAGCTACCCACATTACCTACGCAGCCAAATGGAGAACGTAGCCCACATTCTATCACCAGGAGCATAGGTGAGGCTTATGTGAGTAACTTTTGATTCATTTATTCTCAAATTGTATCAAATATGTTTTGTGGATTGGAGGTTGATTGCATGTATGTGAAGCTAGGATAGATGGCCTAAGGCATATTAATTGTGTTGTTGTGTGGTTGTTGACATTCAGGTTGAGCCTGTGTATAATGTGTTATGAATTTGTTGTTAGGTTACATTAGAGACAATTGTTGTGGATGCCTGAAAAATAGGGGAGACTTTGTCGATTTTTTTTTAAAATATTTTATAAAAAAATGTTTTATAAAATTACTTTTATGAAAACACATTATAGAGCATATTTTATTTTTATTGTGTTTTTTGTACATAATGTATTTTCTCAAGTTCTACATATTGTATATTATTTCTTAGTTTCTATTAGTTCTATTAGTTCATTATGCTAGTTTCATACCAATTTCAAGTAAGAAGCGTGTACGGGGCCCCACAAAGGGAAAGCAGGTGGATAAGATAACAAAACAAATTGGCTATCCCTTTCCTGTTGTTATTAATCGTACAATGATGACAATAGAGGGGGAGAACGCAACTCGTGTTTCAAATGCTCTTGGCGAAAACATTCGGGATCATGCACTAGTCCGACCAACTGGCTGGAAAGAGATTGATTTTGAAATTAAAGAGTCTATCGTAATGAGAGTTGGGGTAGTACAAAATAAATAATGCTTGTCTCATAACCTAATCATCTATTAACGTACTTCTTGCATGATAGAACAAATATTCTAATTATTTATTCTAATTGCAACAAATTTTTGAGTTTGGTAACTACAAAAATAATTTGATTTTTCAGCACATTATTGATCAAAAGTGCAAGCAATTATATTCAGAATAGAAATGCAAGTTACATAAGCACTACCTTGCCCTCAAGGAGGAGAAAGTTCCTGATCCCAAGAGTTATCCATTACATCCTTGTAAGCTAGATGATTGGGTAAATATGATTGACAATGTGTGGGAGACCGAGAAATGGAAGATGTCCTTTATTGATTTTGTTAAATTAGTACTAACACTTTGCAAGAGTTATATATCTTGATTTTGTTGTTTGGTTGCCTTTTGTTTTATTGCAGGACAAGTCTAACAAAGCGAAGATTGCACGATCTTGTCTGAAATCTAATCATACAAGCGGGTTCATGTCGTTTTTAGCACGTGCATCTATGGTGGTAAGTGCTGGTTCAAATAATATATGTTTCATTATATATTTTTACTATTTTATTGTAGTCTTACAAAATAATGCTATAGAATTATAGGTTAATAAGAACAGTGGTAGACAATTGTCTATTGTGAAAAAGTTTAAAGAAACTCACATATGACATCAACATGGAGAAGATGTGTAGATAAATGACAAGGCTCGAAAACATCATGTATGTATGAGTTAGTTATATTGTAATGATTTTTATAAAACTTGAATTCTCGAGCTTGTAGAATGGATTATAAATTATTTCTAGTACATAATTGTTATAGATAAGATTTATGAATTTTAAATATTATAGGATGAAATGCTTTCAAAGATTGTTGAGCAATCGCAGCCTGATGTCACCAATCCGTTATCTGAAGAACAAATCTCTATGCAGGTGCTTGGAAAGAGGTCGACCTTCTTCAAGGGCTATGAGACTCGTAAGAATACCGGTTCATCTGACACATAGCCTAAAGAGCATGATCCTGAGGTAGTTGTTTTGCAAAAAAAGTGAATAATTATGAAAAGATTATGACAACATTTCAAAATGTTTTGCAAGTATTAGCGGTAAAAGCAGGGGTTGATCCAGCTAGCATTCTAGGCTTAGTTCCGGATAACGAAAGCGACGATGTCACATTTAGTGAAGAACATGATGCTGCTTCTCATCTTTAAGTAGAATTCGAGTAACTTTATGATTGGATTAATTTTTGGATATTTAGATAACTAGCTTATGGATTTTAGCACACTTGAATTTGGTTCTTTCCTTTTGAGTCTACTTCAATTTGAGATTACTTTTTGATTGATACTTACAATTTGAAATTAATGATTATAATTTGAGATATTTGGTATTGATTACTCTTCAAATTTGGATATATGAGTTGGGTTTGATTTGGATTGAATGCATATGAGATGAATTTTTATATTGTGCATTTTTGAAAGAACTATAATTTGACAAAAAATGACAAAATCAAAAACAAAAAAAATGAAAAAAGGAACTGGGATTGAAAACTATAATATAGTACTTTTGGTGATGAACTCACTTGTAGACCAAGATTTGCTATTAGCAACACATTTTAATGTGTCGGTAAAGTAACAAAATTTAAAATATAATAATTATTTTTCTCGACAACTATTATCGTTGGTAAAAGTGCCAAAAGAGCTTAGATATGAATGACTTTTGCCAACGGATCATGTATTTGTTGACACAAAATTTAGTTTATTGGCGACGCAAAATCATGTTGGTAAATCCATCTTTTTTGCCAACGTATAGACAATACGTTGGCGAAATCTTTTAGTGGCGCCTTCTTACCAACGAGCTGGCGACGCACTAATTTGTGTCAGAAAACACTATTACCTACTCAAATAGACTTTTACCGATGATCTTTGTTGCGCTGGCAAATCTGTTTTTTGTTGTAGAAGAGTTATGACTGGTGATTTGATACTCCTTTGGAAGATCCAAAATTTTTCCTTGGAAGTGAAAGCCATTATCAAATATTATCTGGTGTAGAACCCCGTATCGATAGATAGGATTATCCTTGATGAACTTAGCTACTTGAGAGGCTTTCAGAACAGAGTTGGAGGCAGCTTTAACCCACTTACAAGAAAATGCATAATTGGTGACTTATTTTGCCAACGCAAGGCAATTTTAGTTGGCAAATATAGCTATTTGGCAACAAAAAAGGATACGCATTGGTAAAAACCAAAAAAATAATCTTTTTTAGCGACAACAAACTATTTCATTGGCGAATATTGTTGGCAAACATTTAGTGCCATAAAATATTTTCCTCCAATTGGAGGTAAACTTTTTACCTACACATCTTTTATTTTTGGCGACCAACGGACTGTTGGTAAAATAAAATTTATTAGCTACAAGTTATCTATGTTGGCAAAAGTTAAAACACATTCTGGCTAACATAAAACGACTAATTTTACCCACACAATACATTTTTAGTTGGTAAATATAAACTTTTGGTGACTGAAAAAAATGCATTGGCAAAACATCTAAAAATATTTTAGCAAAAAGAAATACACTCGTCGGTAAAAGTTGGTGAGAAAATTTTTGCTACACCCACATATTTCCCTCCATTGAGAGAAGATTTTTTTGCACGTACATGTTTTAATTTTGGCGAATAGTAAGTTAGTAAAAGCAAAAAATTTCTGCAGTTAGCTATTTGCATTAAGTCAAACACGTCATTTTATTAATCACTTCTTATATAAAATTTTAGTACATAACATTATATAATATAATAATTTTTAAGAAACTAAAATATTAACTTCATTTACTAAGTTAGTTAATATTTTATTAAGTAAAAAATTATAAATTTAAAATAATGATAAATGATTTTTTATCTTTTTGAAAATTTTTAATTAAACAAATTTTGAAAGTAAAATTATTCTAAAAGTATAATTAAAATTTTTAAAATGAGAACAAATATTGATTTGGTTTAAAAATGCTAGTTTTTGAAAAAGTCTTAGCATTTTGACATTTGGGGGGGGATCCAGAATATGATGCTTCTTCATTCCTCTCAATGGCACTACGCCTATACGCCATCTACAGCTAGTAAGTCTATTAATCACCGATGCACTGTTGACGTCGCAGATGCACCGCTGCTACTCATAAAATACTTGCGCTCTCGCTCCCACTCGTTACATACGGTGTCATTTCCTTCAACTGATACCTTTAAAATTCCACAACTTCAAACCCTAACGTCCCTCTTCGTTATAAATCAATGAATTTTAGCATTTTTAATTGAAAATCCTAACCTAGTGAATAGTACAGGTATGTCTTGTTCTATCTCAATTTACTCCCTTTTCCTCACCTAATCGAAAATCCTAAATTCGACTTCTAATTCATTATATATAAACAATGTTTAGCATTTTCTCTATCGACTCTTGTAGAGACTCGGTCTGTTTTTATTTTAAATTAAATAATTAATCAACTGTTTTGAATTGATTCGAATCAATGATATTGATCTCATAGGAGTATTAATAATATATGATAAATTTTGTGAGTGGTAAAGAATTTTAATAATAGTATTTAAAATTCTATTTAAATTAAGTTGGGAATTGAAGTGAATCATTTTCGTGAAAAAATTTTGAAATTTGATAATTATATTATGGTGGCTTCTTTAAAATTTAAGGAATACACAAAATACATAAAAATAAATTCTAAAATTTTCAAAATTTTTTGAGGAGTTGAGGAAAAAAAAAGAAATAATAAAAATGTATGTCAGTCGAAGCTGAGAAGTAGAGAGAAGAGAGAAAGCTGAGATACAGAGAGAATAGAGAAACGGAGCGTGCGACACGCGACCACGCCGCTGTGACGCCCCCCTCGCACCACCTCGGCGACTGCCGGTGCCGCTGTGAGACCCTGACCATTTTTAATTTTTGTAATATTTCGATGTGTTATTTATTGTTTTTACAATAGCATGTTTATGTGCGTTTTATGCGTGTTCAAGCTTAGAAATGCATGTTGGGTTAGATACTAGGACCGCTGAGAGTTGTGGTGTGAGGTTTAAAAAAAAAAAAAAAATTTTTGTGGCTTATAAATATCTAGCCTTAGATATTTTGGTGGATATATTTTCTTTTGGAAAGCTTAGAGGCTAAGTTTCCTTTTCCAAACAAAAACCTCTGCCATCTCTCTAGTTTTCTTGGGACCCGGGACTTTGTTTTTGGTGATCGGGTAGCGGATCCTTACTATCGGCATCGAGGGCTACGCGTTCATCCAAATGGAATTTTATTTCAACGAAATTCATTTTTCACGGAGTTCGAGGCGTTGAGTCTTTAACTCAACGAGGTAGGATCCTAGACTATTTTGCCATTAAAGGGTGCTACATGCAATTATATATGTTTTTACTGTTTAAAAATACATGAAAAGTTGGTTTATGTTTCAAAAAGTTGGATTTTGGTTCAAAATCGCTTTTGGGTTGATTTCGGTTGGAGGAAAAAGGGTTTAAGGCTTTCCTTTCAATGTATCTTTGTTGTTTTGGGTTTGTGTATGCCCGTGGGTTGTAAAGGGAGTGTTTAGTTGGTTTAATTTGGAGTTGAGAAGTTATTCTAGTAGCTTGGGTTTGATTTTCACCATCGCCTGTAGCTTATTCTCAGATTTGAGAATTTTGGATTTTTGTGTCGACACCTTTTTCTGTTAGGGTCGACACATTTTCCTCTGGAGGTGTTGGGCATGCTTCAGTGACTGTGACGTTGAACTCTCTGTTCTTTTGTGTTGATACATTTTCTGTTCGTGTCGACACATTTTTGTTGTTGGTGTCGACACATTTTCTGTTTGTGTCGACACATTTACCTTCTGTTGGAGTTGAGTATTCTATTATTGTTTGTGTCGACACAATTTCTGCTGGTGTTGACACTTTTACTCTCTGCATATGTTGCCTAAACTTTCGGTTCTTTTGTGTCGACACCTCAACTGTTTGTGTCGACACCTCCGCTGTTTATGTTGACACCTTTTCTGTTTGTGTCGACACCTCCGCTGTTTGTGTTGACACTTTTTCTGTTGGTGTCAATCATTTTCTTTCTTGTGTGAGAAGAAATGTTTTGAGATTGGGGTGAGTTCTAAGATCCCTTGATTTACTAGAATGTGAATGCCATATTTTCATATTTAAACCATGTTTGTTTGGATAAAAGCATGTTTTGCGCTTTTCTTGGTTTAATTACATTATATGACTTGTGGATGTTGGGTTTTCAAAGGGTGTTCTTGAAAACGGTGAAAAATGGTGAGTTTTGATAAAAATCTCAACACTTGGTGTTTTGGAGGTTTGGAGCTCTTGGGTTGAGGCTCAGTTTTGAAACATTTTATTGAAAATGGAAAAATTATTTTGAAATATTTTTGTTTGATCTCCATGTTGATGGATTGGATCTCTATTATACATGTGTTGTATAAACTGTTTTATGGTTTTGCGTAGTTAAGTTACTGTTGGGTTTTTAAATGTTTTCCATAGATGTACCGTGACAATTGGTATTGTTGAGTTGGGCTTTCATTGCTCCTCGGTGCAAGTCCGAAAACGTGCGCAGCGTAGGTACTCAGTTCCTTTGGGTTAGTCCTTGTAAATTGAGTTGTGTGAGTGCTTTGTTCCCTCGGGCTCAGGTCCCGTAAATTAAGTATTTGTCGGTTGCCTCCGTTAATGGCGTTGTTGTTGTTACTCCATATAGAACTTGTCATTATTTATTGGACCCTGCGCTGCTGTAGAGTAATGGACGAGAGTCTATAGTTGTTACCTTTGTCGGTGTGGCAGAGTCGGTACATAGGATCTGATTTTATCTTTTATCCTTTGCGGTGTGGCCCGAGTGGAGCATACTGTTTTATTAGAGCTTATCATTTTATTTTTCTTGGTTGTGTGTTCTGAGTGGAAAAATAACGTTTTGTTTCCGATTGTGTGATCCGGGTGAAAAAATATCATGTTTATTTACAGCTTTTCCTTAACTGTGGCATGATATCTGTGAGGATGATATGCATAGTTTTAAAGGGGTGAAAACGTGGGATTTTATGAAGTAAAATCGCTTGAGGCTCGTGTCAGCCTGATGGAAAACTTATGATTTTGGGTTAGAAAAACCTTTTTGGCTCATGTTGTTGAGCCTGTATGCTTGTGATTGCATATCCTGCTTTACAGCTTTATAGTCTGTTTCTATTGAGTTTCGGCTCACGGTGTGAGATTTTGCTGTAAAATATTTTCCAGGTAAACGTGGTTCGGTAGGTTGACCTGGTGGTGCCCAGAGGAGGTTGATGACAAGATCCTGTTGTCTTGTCTTTGTTAGGTAGTTTATACCTTTCTGTATATGTTTCATGTTTAGAGATAACATGTTGTAATTCATGTGAGATTCTTATGGATGTATGCATGTTTTAATACTTTCGAGAGAAGCTTGGGTTGGTTGCTGTTTTTCGTAATTTCTTACTACAATTTTCGTTGTTGGGATCAACGGTTTACAAACAGAATTTTCAAATGATTTGTACTTCATTTAAACTCTTGTGTTTCGAGGAAGATTTTTGGAACGACGTAAGCTTCTTTTAAAACAAAAAGATTTTTTTATCCAAAATTTGTATTTTATTTTTAAAGGCTTAGCTTGTGGGGCTGTCTCTGTGTTGGAACGGGAGTCGCGTAGCTGAAAGAAAAGATGAATGATTTTTGAATCGACGTCGTGACCTTAAAAAATGATGTATGTGATTTTCATGAAAAACGAAAACTATAATGATTTAAATAGTTTAATATCTCTATAAAAGTTGTCGATAAGTTTTTAGAAATCCTTAATATGTTGAAGACGGTCTTGCAACCTTCTCACGTATGAACCGGACGTTCTACGACGATCACGATGTGTGGGCACCGATTCCGATCGAAGTGTTCTTCCTACCTTGATCTCTTCTCACACAATGATCTCCAAAAAGGCAAAAATAATTGCCAAAGAGAAGAGGAGGACGTCGACTATATGAGAGTATTAGGGTTAGGTTTTTGTCAATTAACCTCCTCTTGATATATATCAATATATCAAAAATATATTCAATATATCCTCTCCTTCCCAAAAGGATATAAAGAGATATACTTAACATATTTAATTAAACCCACCATCTCCTAGGGCCGGCCACTTTGCGAGTAATTCCTATGTGTGCCAAATACCAAAACCGCCATTTATTAATTTAATTTAATTCTCGAATGTCTCCGGTAGCAAAATCGGCATTCAAATTAAATTAAATAATTACCGAAACTAACAAGAAAAATATCCGTGCGTATAATGGGTTACGTGAGGGATCACTAGGAAGTATAGGACTCAGACTAACCGTACGAGAAAACTGGATATCACTAACTCTGTCCCCGAGCTAGATCATTTTCCGTACGAACCAGAACTTATTCCACTAAAGGTCCTGACTGAACTCCCAGTCCTAACTCAAATTATGTGTCGAGTCTCCAATTATCAAATGCACTGAATTCTTCCCACGTTTAAGATATGGATTTCCAATAATTAAATTAGGTTACTGACAACCCGATTTAATTATCTTTTTCTCCTCGCAACCGTACCGCTTAACCTTTTGATGTGCCTGATCCGAAGGTCAATTGTACAGATTTAGCATAATCAAACCTATAAGCAAAGCACACGAGGGGAAACTCCTCAACCTAAATCGGACGTAATTTTCATCAGCTGATTATCAATCATCGGACAAATAATGCCGGTACCCAACTCATCGGTATTGTTGATCTCATGGAGAAAATCTCAACCATTGACGACTCAAAGTACTGTACATTATTTGAACACAATTAATCAATCACTTCGGAATTAAGAGTTCGTGCAATACATGATAATACGGGTTGCGGATCAATTCATATAATCAGTATGGAATCCAGCATCCCGTTGATCCCACTTAATACACTCCAAGTGTACTAACATATCGAGCTTGAACATCGAATTCGAAACTAGAATTCGATCCGCTCGACCTAACCAAGACCAACTACTATAACGATGCACTACAATCGTGCCAATGGAATGTCCAGGTCCATTGCGATTGTGAGCCTACCTGTATAATCTATCAGAACTTTTGACCCGATCTTCCGTGCAGCACGCACCGAGTCAAATACTAGATAGAATATACGGAATATGCATTCATTTATCACAAATATAAATATGAAACCATAAATGCAAAATCATCTCAAATGTTTCTCATTAATATGCCAGGGATCCAAAATAAAATACATAAAAAGTATGGTTTTTCAGTATACATTTTCAATAATCTCCCACTTATACTCAAAGCTATGCAGGAACACACCTGACACCTAACCCTTTTACATGGTCATCAAAGACTTTCTGAGATAATGCCTTAGTAAAAGGATCCACTAGGTTGTCCGCAGATACTATCTTGAAAACTACCACGTCTCCACGCTGCACGATCTCCCGGATGAGATGATACTTCCTCTCAATGTGCTTTTCTCTTTTGTGGACTCTTGGTTCTTTCGAGTTCGTAATCGTTCCACTGTTATCACAATAGAGTACAAAGGCGATTGTACCGACGGTACCACATCCAAGTCCTTTAGGAAGTTCTAGAGCCAAACCGCTTCCTTAGCTGCATCCAAAGCTGCAACATATTCAGCCTCCATGGTAGAGTCAGCAATATAAGACTGCTTCACACTCCTCCAACTGATGGCTCCACCTCCTAAGGTAAACACATAGTCCTAGGTGAACCTCCTAAAATCTCTATCTGCCTGGAAATCTGAGTCAGTATACCCAATAGGTATAAGACTATCTGCTTGGTACACTAACATATACTCCCTAGTCCTTTTTAGGTACTTGAGTATATTCTTTACCGCAGTCCAATGCTTTTTTCCTAGATTAGACTGATATCTGCTTACTATGCCTACGGCATAATAGATATCTGGTCTATTACAGAGTCTGGCATACATGAGACTTGCTACTGCTGAAGCATAAGGAATACCTCTCATCCTCTCTATCTCTTGAGGTGTCTCAAGACACTAATCCCTAGATAGAGTAATCCCATGTCTGAAAGAAATATATCCTTTCTTAGAATTTTTTTATGCCAAATCGAGCAATAATCAAGTCAATATAACGTGCTTGGGATAAGCCCAACATCCTACGTGATCGATCTTGTATGAGCATGATCCCAAGGATTTGGCTTGCTTCTCCCAAGTCCTTCATGTCAAATTGACTTGATAACCACACCTTCATCGAAGATAGCAACCCCACATCATTTTCGATTAGGAGAATGTCATCAACATAAATGACTAGAAATGCCACCTTATGCCCATCACGCTTCTAGTACACGCAATACTCGATAGGACACTGATCAAAGCCAAAGCTTTTAATCGCCCGATCGAATTGAGTATTCCAATACCTTGATGCTTGCTTAAGCCCATAAATAGATTTCTTAAGTTTGCACATCATGTGCTCCTGACCCTTTGCTATGAACCCGTCTGGCTGCATCATTAGTAGCAATGGATAAGAGAATCCAAATGGACTTAAGCATAGCTACCGGAAAATAGGTTTCCTCATAATCGAACCCTTCTTTCTGAGTGAACCCCTTCACAACATGCCTAACTTTGAAGGTTTTCACCTCCCGGTCCACTCCTCTCTTTTTCTTGAAGACCCATTTGCACCCGATGGGTTTTATTCTATTTAACGGATGTACAACTCCCATACCTAATTAGAGTACATGGACTCTATCTCAGATTTCATAGTTTTTTTCCATAATTCTGCATCCTTGTCTTATAGTGCCTCATTATAGTTTCTGGGTTCGGTATCATGTTCTTTCGGGATCTTGTCGTTAGACTCTCCCAAGAACATAAACCTCTCAGGTTGACGAACAACCCTCCTATTACGAAGAAGCTCTTGCTGTGTACTCACGATAGGTGATATCTCATTCTGTTCATTAGGTATGTTTTCTGGTTGTACCAAATTTTCATTCCTCACCTTTTCAAGATCAACTTGTGATCGGGGTTTGTGATTTATTACATAATCCTCTTTCAAGAATTTTGTATTTGTGTTAACAAATACCTTCTGACTCTTAGGATCATAAAATAAACCACATTTAGTTCCTTTAGGGTATCCTATAA
>JAOTRH010203597.1:0-11144 GCA_034768845.1 Heliamphora exappendiculata | reverse complement strand
GGATAATTAAATCGGGTTGTTAGTAACCTAATTTATTTATCGGGAATCCATATCTTAAACGTGGGGAGAATTAAGTGTATTTGATAATTGAAAACTCAAGACATAATTTGAGTTAGGGTCGGGAGTTCATACAGGACCTTTAGTGGAATAAGTTCTGGTTCGTGCGAGAAAGGATCTAACTCGGGTATAAAGTTAGGGATATTCGATTTTCTCGTACGGTTAGCCCGAGTTCTATACTTCCTCGTGATCCATCACGTAGCCCTTTATATGCACGGATATTTTTTTCCTATCGATTTTGATAATTATTTAATTTAATTTGAATGTCGATTTTGCCTTCGGAAACATTCGGGGATTAAGTTAAATAATAGAGGGCGGTATTGGAATTTGGCACACCTAGGGATCACTCCCTAGGTAGCCGGTCCTAATAGGGGATACGAGGTTATTTTATGAAAAAATATATCTCCTTCTTGGTTTTAGAAAAGAGAGATATAGTTTCCAAGGATATCTCAAGTGATATATTAAAATATATCACAAGGAGCTAAAAACTAACCTAATCCCAAGCCCTTGTCGTCGCCCCCTTCACTCTTCCGTTGTGAATTCATTTTTTCTTTGAGAGAGAGGTGTGAGATAGAAACCAAAAGGAGAAAAACATAAAAATCCGGATCGGTGCCCATTTGTTGGGATCGTCGTGTGCGTCGGAATATACGTGAGAAGATCATTGGGTCATCTCAGATCGTTGTTCTGCATCAAAGAAACTTTTTCAAGTTTCTTGAAGGTATATTTAATCATAATATATTAGTTTATTGTTATCATTTTTTATGAAAAACGCATGCACCGTTTTTTTGCGGTCACGACGCCGATTCTTAATTTTTTTTTCGCATTCCAACAATTCTTCAAATGTGATTTTCATGAAAAATGTTGATAACATATTAATATAATTGTTTTCCGAAAATCAGATTCAAAAGCCTTTGTTTGATCCCCCAAATTAGTTTTTAACTCTTTGTTAAAAACTAACTCCGCTAAGTGTTTGACGCCTCCTCTTGAACACATTTTCTAAAATGACTTATTTCTCTAAATTTTTCTAAATAACTATCCTGAGCACTATTCATGAGATTTGTAGGGGGCCTGTTGAACTAAAACATATCCAAAATTTAGCTTAGTTGGACTTTATTTGATACCCTAAAATTGAGACCAAAAGAGACTATTTTTTTGTAAATTTTCTATATAGTGTTGACCGTTTTCACTTGTGAGAATTAAATCACTTAGTTAGCTTAGGACTTGCCTTAGTGTTCAACATAAACATTGTAGAGAATATTGTTATCTAAAGTGTGACAAAAAACTAAAACCAAACTTCAATCCTAAGTACCTCAAAATGTTGATTTACCTTTTAATTTGATACTTGAAAGTTTGCTTGTAAGTTATTAAGTGTATGGTGGAGCAATCCTTTGTTGTGTGACTTGATTTATATGTTTTAGTTAGTTTAAATTGGGTGAATAATGAATTTAGGATCATGTTTTGAAAAATTGTAGTCTATGCTTTAAATGATTGTACCTAGTGCTTAAGGGACTTATACATTATGCCATGTTGATTAGTACATATGCCATGCTTAATGTTACACCATGCTTTAAGTAGTTATCCTTGGAGATGTATGATTGTACTATCATGGGAATTGTCATATTTGCATTTATAAGCATGTTGGAGTCTACCGTGTATGTACCATTGTGGGTTTGGAAAGGTTGGAGCCATCGTTTCCATGGTTCTAAGTCTAGGGCGTCCCTGGTTGTCGGATTATGAATTGGTTTGGGATGTAATCCCCGTGAACACCCTAAGTGCGTCCTCGGTGTATGAAATTTGATTATGATAAAAATTATTTATAATGGAATTGTTGGGCACCATGGGTTCGTCGCTAGTATTCTAACTTTCGTAATTTAGACTTTGGAGTTGATACTGGCGAAGATATCACGCTTCTTAAGGTGGGAGCGTCTGGATATGACCTATAATTGGTCCCCGATCCCACGCTGTTGTGATTGAATAAAACAGTTACGGTATGTAACCTGGCAACGCATTTGTTACTCACAACGAGGAGTTTTTGTGATGGCTCTAGTGTGCAATTTGTCTAGAAAGTCTGTTTCTTAGAATTCCCGGGGTGGAGTTCGCTTGATCAGTTGTGCAGTTTGGGAGTTGGGTTGTGGTCACATATATCTTATGCATTGCATTGCACTCCGTAAATACTGATTTTATACTTAGTTCTTCTATGACATGTTATGCTCAATCTATATAACTATGGGTTGGTGGATTATGTGTGTGTTAATTGGGTAGGATTTTAGAGTTTACTTTTGAGCTTCGGTTGACGACATTTACGGCACAGGTGAAGGGCAAGACTACCGAAAGGAGAATTTCATGAAGAGTTTGAATATTTGGAGGAAGAAGGGTACGAAGAGCCACAAGGGTTTGACATTGCTCCCAGGGAGCAGTAGATTACATCTTTCTTCTTTCTTTTGTCTTTAAGTTTTTGATCCAAGATATTTTGGTTTCGTTCTAATGGATGACTGTAATAGTTATACTCACTTTAATAGTTTATTAGACATTTAAGTTTTATTTATGCAATTAATTACTCTATTTATCTATAAATGAATTGGTAGAATAACCCTAATTAAATAGTTATATATGTCTTTAACGTTCCAAAAAATAGTGGCGTTACAGGGAACCTATTTACATGTAGGAAATCCATGAATTTGATAATATATGGAATAATGAAATGATGAATTAGGGTTTTTAGTAAACCATGTGAACTTAGTGAGTTTTTGAAAATCACAAGGTGTTGGATTAGGGTTTTAAACTAATTAAACCCAAATATGTGAAATGTATGAAATTAAAAATGTGTAATTGTAGTTAACCCTCTGTGTGTGGATGTTGATGAGTGGAATCATGCTCGGGTTGAAATCGTGTTGAGATTTGTGAGGTGATGAAATAAAAAGGACCGATTGTGGATCTATGGATCGTTTAAGTTTGGTTTGAATAACTCCTCGGTAAGAGACCGAAAAACTGTACAGATTTGGTGATCTATCCATCGGCTAACAACCGAGAATAAGACGTTAGTCGTGGTGGCTTATAGAACACACCGTTACTTAGTGGATTTCGTGTGACCCGATCGGTAGTAACGCGGCATAGGTTTATAAGTTCGTCTGGCATCGATTCCTAGAATGTAAACCATGAGTTGGTTGAGATATGAGAAAATATGGATAACGTGTGTGTGCGTATGCGTGAGTTGTGGAAATTGAGAACTTGAAATGGGTGTAATGAAATTAAGATGAAAGACTAAGTGATGGGTTTGTGAGGGAAATTGGGTGCATCTTGCATAAGGAAAATTGGTTATGCGAATGGGTTTTTGGTAGAGAACGGAATTTGGCTTTTGAAAAAACTGTGTTGTATTTCGCATAACCATCCTCACATGTTATGTATATGTTCATTGTTAGTCAATTTCATACGAGTCTCAGCTCATGTTATAAAAATCATTTCAGGTGATATCAGGAAGAAAACTATGGATTAAGGAATTTGGTCACGAGATCCTTTTGGTAAATGTTAATAGAATTACATATCTTGTTGTAACATCTTTTGAAGGTTAATGTTGTAAGTGTAATTCTTCTTGAACATACCTTCGATGGTTATCTTCGAGTTGGAATAACCTTGGTTGGAAGGCCTTCAGACCAAGAGTACATATTTTGTATACATGAGAGGATGTTTTGTATCGTTTTGAATGTTATTCATTGGATAAATGTTGGGTTCTCAATGTTTAGAGATGTCCTTTTACTCCTTTGGTCTTATATTTATAAAATTGGTTGCTTGAAAGGTTTGTCTTTAAGAATGTTATGGTGTGGAAGCCAAAATTTTAAAACTATACTTGAGAAAAGAGTCCAGAGCTGGACCGCTCGATGGACTGCTCAAGCAATCAATTGATTGTCAATAGTACCCCTCGATTTCTTTGTTGTAGGAGAAAATTGCTGTAAGCAGTGAGAGACCGCTCGAGCGATCTTAAGACCGATCGAGTGATCTAACCTGGGCAATTTTTTCACCTTTTGTTTTGGGGTCTACTTTTTAAAAGGGTGTCTACCCAAGGTTTTATACTCTCTTTTAGGTACCCTTTTTTACTTCAAATGGTTTTGGAAGTCCTTTCCTTCTCAATTTGGTCACTCTTATTCAAATGGTTGTTTCAAGGATGTTTTTGGTGGATGTTCGTTTGAGCCATATGTTTGGGCTTTGTTAAAATCCTTCCATTTCTCGGTTCATTGGGGGTTGGTTCATGGGCCTTGGGGCTGAGGACGTGACAGATTAGTATCAGAGCTTTAGGTTCGAATATCTAGGTATCGTGGGAATGGTTAATCCATCGCGTGAGAGTTGCATTGATGCGTGACATTCATGTATTTGTTTGTTAATATAATATATCTTTGAAGTAACTTGATGTTCGCATGCTATGTGTTATTTGGGTATGAAGGTTATTTGGGTATGAAGGTTAGACTTCCAGGATGATGTGTCTTATCCTTGGGCGTTCGGTCGATTGGCTTGGGGTTCGAGTTAGAAAAGCGTTTGGCAGACATCCATTCTAACTAGAGATCCAAACAAGTTACTCAGATCGACGTGTCATTCCAATTAGTCTTCCTCGTTACGTGAGATGTGTTGATATGATGATACGTGTTGTGTAATAACCTGATGAAAGATAATGTTGTTCATAGGAGATGAGTTAGTTTTGGTCGTGGTATTGATATATATCTTTATTCCTTTTATATATATAGAGCGATGTTACCAAGACGAGGTAGAGGCTGAGGTCGCACATATGCCTAGATTCCAGATGAAGGGGACGTGCATGCCCCGCAGGAACAAGCGGGCGGCGCTGACGTTATTCAAGAGATGCTCACTACAATAATGAGAGCGTTGGCCGAGGCGGCTAGGGGCAGAGTAGGAGCTCCCGAGCCAAGGGCCACGGTGGTAATGAGAGAATTTTGGCGATTGAATCCTCCAACCTTTTTTGGGGAGCTGGACCCTAAAGTTGCTACAGAGTGGTTAGAAATAGCCACGACGATCTTCCACACCCTAGAGATCGTGAAGGACAAGTTGCGGGTAAGGTTGGCAGTATTCCAACTCTGGGAGGATGCAAGAGAGTGGTTAAAGTTTTCTACGACCACGATAGAGGGTGTAGACACTCCAATTTGACTAAGTCACCAGTCTTGAATGCGCCAGTCTTAAGCACCAGTCTTGAATGCGCTCTGTTAGAACTAGGCAACCCAAGAGGGGGGGTGAATTGGGTTTTTAAAAAAATAAGCAATTTAAAAACTTTTTTCAAAAATATTTTAATATTTCAATAAGGCAAGAATAAGCAAATATGAAATCAATACAAGTATTAAAAGATGAGGGCTAGAGAGATAGAACCAGACACCAGAGATTTATAGTGGTTCGGCTTCATCCTAGTCAACATTCACTCCTCAAGATATTCCTTGAGTATTTTCACTATTCAGAATACTTCACGGGCGTATTCCAAGCCTTTATAATCTTCAAGACTTCGCTTGAATGATCTGAATGTTTACGGGCACATTTACAAGCCTACTTCAGCTTCAAGAAGATCCTATGAAAATAAGCTTTTATTTTCTTCTAATATCTCTTGAACTCTTCTTTGATGAGATTCACTCACTCACTCAAAGGATAAATGGTAACTCACCATTGAATACAATAAATGAAGAGTATTAATGATGAACTATCACTCTCTTTACAGAAATGATTTACAATAAATGAAAAGGTAAAGAGAAATGAGGAACAAGAACTGGAGTTACAGCAATAAATGTAAGCTTGAAGATTCTGAGATTGATTTGAGCAATGGAACAGTAAATGCAAGTCTCCAACCTTCTTAAATGTTGAGAAGTAACTCCTTATATAAGTTCTTGGGGTATCATGACTGTTGGAGGTAGGTGAGGGCAATAAATGCCAAAAATCCAGCCGTTGAGATCTGCCGTATTTTGAATTTCCGTCTTTAAGGTCAACACAAATAGCTTTGGTGTCGACACAAAGTGTCTAGGGTAGGGTTCTTCAAGTGGTTGGGTCGACATGAATTTTCTGAGAGGTTGACACAATTTCTACACTTTACCTTCCAACGTTCTGGGGTCGACACATTTTGAATCTGGTGTCGACTCATTTAAAGCTTCAGCATCCGGATGGACCATTTGTGTCCACTCAACTTGTCTCTAGTGTCAACACGTATTTCTATAGGAAGCCTCGGTTCTTTTGTGCCGGCACATTTGGTCTCTGGGGTCGACACCAACATTTTGCAAGCAGGCTCAGGACTTTTGTGTCGACACATATGTGATTTGGGGTCGACACCAAAAATCTGGAGGAGGTCTCGGTTGTTTTGTGTCGACACAATTTCCATTTGTATCGACCCAAACTTTCGGATACCAAAAGTGAGGATCACTTTTGTGTCGACACAAATCCTATTTGTGTAGACTCATTTTAAGTTTTTTAGAGCAAAGGCTCTTTTGTGTTGACACAAACCTTGTTTGTGTTGACACTAACTCTTTGATACCTGAAGATCAACTTGAAAAACAGTTAGGGTATCAAACCGTTTAATCAATGGGTGTTGATACACTTGATATGCTTTAAGTATATTTTGCCTTAAAAGTGTTTGACTCAATTTTCAATTAAGATCTACACAAAATATTCTAATTAAAAAATGTTTAAGTGTTTGAATCTTTTTTGAGATAAAAGTCATTTCTTTTTAGCTAAGGTGTCAACTTTAATTGTTCAAAATGTGTTAACACTTTCATTTTGGAAATAGAAAATATTATCCATTGAAAACCATTTATTCTTAGAAAATAAATTATGAAAATCATCAAAATTAAATTAAAAAACCCTCGGGCTAACAATCTCTCATTTTTTGATGATTACAACCATATTTGTATTTTCTAGAAAATAATTTAAAAATTATTTCAGTAAGAGTTCTGCCCTTATCGATATGCCTTAAGCAATAAAAATAATTATAAAGGCTAGGTATACATCGGAATGAAAATATACAATTTTTGACATAATTTGCACAAGAGATCTAGAAGCTTTTAGAATTTATTTTAATTTGTGCAAAATAATAAATATGTACAAGGTGATTTATCCAATCACATTCAATCACACGTTATATGATCAACAAGATATATAATAGCAGTATTCACCATTCATTTACAATTTATCCAAGATAAAAAAATGTTCAAGCATTCACAACATTCGATCAACCCATAAAAAAATGTATGTTAAATAATTACAACTTCTCATTCATTCAAAAACTTTAAAAGAAATGTTTGAAATCTCTTTTAACTTCTTCCCTTGTCTCTACTGTAATCACTCCCCTTTTGGAATCAGCAAAAAAAAATGCTACTGGTCATCCATGAAACGTTTAAACTCCTTCTTGGCCTTGATTTTTTCCTTACTAGCATAAGCTTGTTCCTTTGCCGCACGTGCCCGTTCATCCTTGGCTTCATCCACTGCTAGGGCTTCCCAGCGAGCTGCCAATGCCAGGTCTGCTTCGCCCTTGAGACGAGCTGCCTTCTCTTCCTTGGTTTCCTTAGGCTTGAACTGTTTAGCCCAAGCTTCTTTGATCCATGTGAGGTGTTCTTTGATCTTCTGGTACTGTGTGTGAGCAATTGTGACAATCCCTTGATGATACTCTTTACGCACTTGATGGAGGATTGCCTTGTTGCAAGTGACAATGGATGCAATATTTTCATCCATGGTCTTGTGGAGGGCTCTCCCTGCATCAATGGCATTTTCTATATCTCGTCTGAGGCTACGGTTGATTTTTTCAAGATGTTTTATCTTCTCAGAGAGGGTAGAGATAGTATGATGCAAGTCAAAAAAGTCTTGGTCGACTTTTCCTTGGAAAAGAATGACTTTTTCAGACAGGGAGTTGAATGAAGAAAAAACTTCAGAGAGATCCACTTGAATAGGACCAGTGGATGATGATGCAGCAGCAGGGGGAACAGGGGTAGATGTAGAATGATGAGGAGCAGAGTGAGAAGGACCAGGAGTATCAAAGGAGTCATGAAAGATAGGATGGGAAGGAGGAGAATCAAGGTTTATGGGGATTGAGGAAATGTTTGTAGGAGCCTGTTGAGGAGGAGATCTGGTAGATGTAGGAGTAACTCTACGAGTGGTAGTCCACACACCATCCACATATGCAATTTTCATATGCTTTAAGGAAGACTTCCCATAAAGATCATGTTTAGAAAAAGAAATAGCCTTTTCCGCAGAAAGATTGACTTTAAAGTGTCAAAACACTTTAGTGAGGTACATCCCGTGAGGGAGAGATGAGTTTTTCTTACCATGAGAATGAAACATATGAGAAATGAAAAGAAAGCTTAGGTTTAGGCTTTTTTTCTCAAGAATGCACCACGTGATAAAAATTTGCATGTAAGAGACGTCACCAAAATTTTTCATCCGGGGGAGGAAAATATGGTTGACCATGTGATGAAGGATGCGCATTTCTGGTTTGAGAGAATTAGCCTTAAGAGGCTTGAAAGGGTCAATTTCATCATTCTCGAAAATATTTTTGACAAATTCCTTAAACGAAAAGCCTTCAAGCTCAATAAGTTTTTGGCTGTGATAAATGCAAATGTCACTTGGGGGAATGTCGAAGATTTCATTCAGGGTAGAGGGGGACAAAACAATTTCTTTACCATTCACCCAAGTGGTGATAGTAGTGGATGGAATGAGAGAAATGTGCATGTGAGCATAAAACGACTTAACTAATATGGGAAAGTGATGCTCTTAGATTTGTAAAAGCCTTTCCCACCCAAGGCTTGAGAAGAGGTCCTTAAATCTCATCTCAATGGAGTCAAAGAATGTGAAATCTATAGAGCGACCGGGGCAGATTTTTCGATTTGCAAAAGAAGAGAAATAAAGCTGACGAAACTTAAAAGATTGGAAAGAGATTACCTCGGAGGAGGTAATATTCTCTGGAACGGAGGTTGTCGCTGTCGTAGTTGTCGTTTCCGTCGCTGCAGTTATCATCTTCTTCCTCTTCGACATCTAGGGTTTGAAGGTCATTCGTCAATGGATCGTTTAGATCCTTTGCCCATCGTTTTTGGTGGCATTTTGATGGATTTGGAGTTGGATTTGAGGAGAAGAAGGAGGGTCGACTCAGGGTTTGAGACGAAAAGAGGTGGGAGATGAACGATTTTAAGAGAGGGAGGAGGGAAACGAAATGACATTTCAGAGGCAGACGCGTCTTTTTATAGACGTAATGATTTGTGTCGACACAAATTTCGTGTCAAGTGTGGGTATCGAAATAGAGAGTTGGTGTTGACACAATTTAAGTTGGTGTCGACACTTTTTGGCTATTTGGGTCAACCCAGTTAAGATCGGTGTCAACACAAATTTACTGAGAGTTAGGAAAAACTACGGTGTCAACACTGAATAGAATGGGGTCGACACTTTTGTTCCTAGTGCCACTTCTATACAGTTTTGTGTCGATACTTTACACATTTGTGTCGATATTTTTTCAAGTTGTGTCGACACATTTTCACATTCAAGAAAGAATATCAAGTATATTGAAATGAAATAAAAGACATGATTAGTATGGCATATAAATCATAAATTTGGAGCACATAACATACCAAGTTCTCTTCTAATAAAGTATATTCTTTTTTCATTTAAAGGTTCTGTGAAAATGTCCGCTAACTGGTAATTGGTGCCTATAAATTTAAGTTCAATATTTCATTTTTGCACATGATCTCTTACAAAATGATGTCTAATCTCTATGCGCTTTGTTCTTGAGTGTTGTATAGGATTATTGGATATATTGATTGCACTTGTGTTATCACATTTAATAGGGATATGATTTAAATGAAAACCATAGTCCTCTAATTGTTGTTTCATCCAAAGAACTTGTGCACAACAGCTTCTAACTGCAATATACTTAGCCTCAGCTATAGAAAAGGCTATTGAGTTTTGCTTATTGCTAAACCAAGAGATAAGAGAGTGTCATAGGAATTGACAAGTACCACTTGTGCTTTTTCTATCTACTTTTCATCCGGCAAAATCAGTATCCAAATAGCCAAATAACTCGAACGCTATTCCTCTAGAATAAAATAATTTTAGGTTTTGTGTACCTAAAAGGTATCTAAGGATGCGCTTAACAGCGGTCACATGTGATTCTTTAGAATTAGATTGAAATCTAGCACACATACAAACACTGAACATAATATCCGGTCTACTAGCAGTTAAATATAAGAGGGATCTGGTCATACCTCTATAATGCTTTTCATCCACTGCTATGCCATCTTCATCTTTATCAAGTTTCGTTGTAGAACACATTGGAGTTTTCATAGGCTTTGCCTTGAGCATGTCAAACCTCTTCAATATGTCCCTTATGTATTTGGCTTGATTGATGTAGATTCCTTATTGAGATTGTTTGATTTGGAGTCCTAAGAAGTAATTGAGCTCACCCATCATGCTCATTTTAAAATCCCTCTGCATACACTTAGCAAAGTCCTTGCAAAGAGATTCGTTAATTGCACCAAAAATTATATCATCTACATAAATTTGTATAACTAGTATGTCACTTCTTTGAGACTTGATAAAAAGGGTGGTATCAATTTTTTCTCTAGAAAACACATTTTCAATCAAGAATTTGCTAAGCCTTTCATACCAAGCTCTTGGTGCTTTCTTTAAACCATAGAGAGCCTTGGTAAGTTTGAAAACATGATTAGGAAAATCTGAATTTTCAAAATTAGGAGATTGTTTCACATAAATTTCTATGAGATAAAACCATTTAAAAAGGCACTCTTAACATCCATTTGATAGAGTTTGAAGTTTTTAAAGTATGCAAAATTGAGCAACATCCTAATGGCTTCAAGCCTAGTCACAAGAGCAAAAGTATCATCAAAATCGATACCTTTTTCTTGATTGTAACCTTGGACTACCAATTGAGTTTTGTTCCGAAGAACTACTCTATTTTCATCTATTTTATTTTTAAAACCCTATTTTGTACCAACAATGGAGTGTTCTTTAGGTCTTGGGACTAAAGTTCAAATTTTATTTCTTTCAAATTGGTTTAGCTCTTCTTGCATAGTCAAGATCCAAAATTCATCATTTTTGGCTTCCTCAAAATATTT
>JAOTRH010203586.1:0-11145 GCA_034768845.1 Heliamphora exappendiculata | reverse complement strand
GCCTATAAATAGGCCATATCTTGTACAGTTTCTATAGACAGAAAATATAGAGTTATTTTCTCTTCTCAATTTCTTCAGTAATAACAATAATCCAACATTTTGTTGGAAATATTCAAATTGTTCTTGAACAAGAAAAAGAATTATTAATTAATTTACGATGTCTAACATTAACCCATTTTAGATGGTACAAAGATTTCTTTTATTCAAATTATACCAAAGAAATGATACAAATCAAAAATTTTAAAAAGAAAGATTTATTACTGGACTCCCAACATTATCTGTTAAAAAAGTTAAAATAAGAATAAGAATAAGAAATAAATATCATGGATTAATTCTACACAATCAGTACACATATGGAGAATTAATATCTGAAATATGTACAGAAAAGTTAGTCCTTTGTAATGATATTAAATTAAAAAATCAATTAAAGAAAGAGGAAAGATTAGGAAAAACAGAATATGATCAATTTTGTTATTAATTTGGATATAATACTATAAAATTTCTATTAGATTCAGTAACTAAGCCAAAAAACAGAAAACAATATTCCAATTATAAATATAAAAAACGTTATAAAACTTATTATCATCAACCTTACAAAAGATATAAAAAATATAATAAATCTTATCAACAAAATAATAAACAAAAATCTCACGAACTTTATCATAAATATAATAAAAATAATAATCAAGCATCCACACCTAAAAAAGATGCATTATGTTGAAAATGTGGTAAAATTGGGCATTATGTTAATAAATATTTAACAAAACAAGAAATCAATGAATTCAATTGTTCTGAAGAAATGAAATAATAAATTCAAATTCTTTTACCCAATAAACAATCTCCAAGTGATGAAGAAAATGATATTACATCTCAATCAGAAAGTGAACATTCTAATTATCAATTAAAAGAATTAAACTAATATATCATTATTACTTCAGGTGAATCTAACGAAAAAAACAATAATTGTTGTAATAAATGTTAAATATAAAAAAATTATTATTAAGCAATTTTAAATTAAATGAATTAAGTATTAATATTTTATCACAAGAAGAACAAAATATTCTTGATGTTCTTATTCTAATAGATGACCCGAAGCACGTAAAAATATTATTTCCAAATACATAGATCAAATAAATCATAGAACTCAACAATTCAATAATACATTTTCTTATACAAAAAGTGAATTTAAAAATGTTTTAAATAGATTAAATCAAACAACACAAAAATAGACACCAACTTTATCTGATTTATATCAAGAACTTAATCAATTAAAATAAAAAATAAAACAATTACAAAATAGAATCAATTTTATTAAAAATGATAATAGAGAACTCATAACATTCTCTTTTGATTCAACACCAAGCTCTACAACAGAAACTAACATAAAAAATGAAAAAAATAAAAATAAAACAATAAAAATACAAGAACCAGATCCCAATTTAACAACAAATGACTCAAACTTTCCTTCCTTAAATCAGATTATGTTTCAAAAATGATATATTAAAATCAATTTGTCATCCAAGAAGATTTTGTTGTAGAAGTTATGACTCTAGTAGATTTTGGCGCAAATCTCAATTGTAAAAGAGAATGTTTAATACCCACAAAATATTTTGAAAAAACAAAACAAAGTTTTCATATTGATGATGATAGTTCAATGAAAATAAATTATAAATTATCTAATATTTATATATGCAATCAAGAAATATATCTTCAATCAGAATTTGTTCTTGTTCAAGATCTATCTCAACATATAATATCAGGAACACTCTTCCTAACTTTAATAGTTCTATTTACTATTACTCATCAGGGTATCAGTACTAAATTATTAGAAAATGAAAAAATAAACTTTCAATTTATATTTCTTTCACAACTACATACTTTACAATAATTAAAAACTAATTTAATTTTTAAATAAAAATAAATTTATTTTTTACAAGAGGAAACATCATATTCCCACGTGGAAGAACAAATTCGAAAATTTTCTACACAACAAATTGAATATTTCAAAAATTTTTATAAAAAAGATATGTGTTCAAATCTCCCACGTGTCTTTTGGTATCATAAGTAACATATGCTACAATTACCATATGAATCAAATTTTCAAGAAAAAGTTATCCATACAAAAAGCCAGGCCATAATAAATGGGTCAAAATCAATTAGAATATTGCAAAAAAAAATTCAAGATTTATTGGCAAAACATCTCAAAAGACCAAGTAAATCTTCTTGGTCCTGTGCAGCTTTTTATGTGAATAAAAATATTAAATTAGAAAGAGGTATACTACGATTAGTAATTAATTATAAGCCATTAAATAAGATTTTACAATGAATTAGATATTCAATTCCAAATAAAAAAAAATTACTCAACAGATTATATCCATCAAAAATCTTTTTCAAATTTGACATAAAATCTAGATTTTGACAAATACAAATTACTAAAATAGATAGAAACAAAACTCCATTCACAGTATCATTTGGTCATTATGAATGGAATATAATGTCATTTGAATTAAAAAATACTCTATTAGAATTTCAAAAAATAATGAATGATATTTTTAATCATTATACACAATTTTGTATAGTATATATTGATGATATATTAGTTTTTTCTCCTTTAATATCATAACATATAAAACATCTTTATTAATTTTATAATATTATTAAAACTAATGGATTAATTTTAAGTGCATCAAAAATAAAATTATATCAAATAAATATCAGATTTTTAGGTCATCAAATTAATAAAGGTACAATAATTTCTATAGATAGATCTATAGAATTTGTAAATAAATTTCTTAATGAAATTACAAATAAAACTCAATTACAAAATTTTAAGTTTTCTTTATATTTTTTGTCCATTTTTTTTTACTTTTCTTAATCGCTTCAATGAAAAATGTTACAAAGTAAATTTTCTTAATCAAAAGATAAAAATCTCATTAAATACATAAATAAGTAACATAAAAATTAAAATAAATAAAATTTTTAGCTCATCTCATTGAGAGTAGTTCAAAAAATATGATAGTTAGGTTAAATAATAAAAAATTACTAAAAATAAAAATAAAATAAATAAATAAACGTATACTTATATGAGTAAGATGAGAGCAGCTGAACATGATTTGTTAGTTAACGACAGGTAAAGTAATTTTATTTAAAACTTTTTAACGACGAAACAAATTTTCATCGTAACAGTAAAAAAGATGGCGGGAAATTAATTATCTTTCCCGTTAACGTCATTAGCAACGGAAATATGGCATCGTAAAAAATGTCATACATTTTGCAACGAAAAAGTATTTTTCTAGTCAAAATTTTTTTATTTAGCGACGAAATAAGGTCATTAACGACGAACATATTGGTCTCGTCAAAAACGTAATATAATTTGTGACTAAAATGTATTTTTCTTTCCAAATCTCTTTTATTTAGCGATGAAATTTTGATTTCCTCGCCTTTTATTTACCTTTAACGACGAAAGTTATTTTTATTGCCAAAGACCTTAATTCTTGTAGTGAGAAATATTCAAGCGTTGTTTTGGAATTTTGGTTTTGTATTCAATGGTTGTAAGGAGTCCAATAGAATGCTGTGGATGATTTCTTTGAGTTGACCTGTCTTTGCCTATTGGATTTGTGGTGCTATTCTATGTTGTATTTGTGGGGATGAGTGTCTTCAAAATATTCACACCTTGATGCACAATATGAGAATTTTTTCATCAAAAGAATAATTATGTTAATATTTTTACTATTATTTGGGAAAATGAGAAATGTTCAAAAATTTACTTTGGTACATTTTAAGAATATAAAAAATCTCTAAATTTTTTCTTAGTGCAATGTATAAGAATTTAATTTTTATACTTTGATGTAGAGGATAAAAAAATATTTTATTATATATTTTTTAATTTTAATTTTTTTAGTTTTGAGTATAAAGAGAATTTATGCATGAGAAATTTTTAATATTAAGAATACAATTATCACTATAGAAATTTTCATACATGACGTAGATAATAGCCTATAAAATATCGACTTAGAATGTGATTATAACTTGTGAAAATTGTTAGTTTTAGGTAACGCAAGAGGGGGGTAAATTAGATTTTAAAAAATTAATAATAAATTTTAAAATTTTTTTGAAATTTTTTTAATATAGCAAGCAAATATAGAAAAACAATCATGGATTAAAGCAATACGTATATTAAAGAAGTTAGGGATAGATAGATTGAATCGGACACCAAGAATTTATAGTAGTTTAGTTTCTTTCAAGCCTACATCCACTATTCAAGTTTTTTTTTTGAGTATTTGCACTATATAGAATGCTTCACAAGCGCATTTCAAGCCTTTACAACTTCAAGATTTTGTTTGAGTTAACGAATATTTACGGGCACATTCAAAAGCCTATATCAGCTTCAAGAAGATCCTATAAAAATAATCTGCTATTTTCTTCTAATTTCTCTTGAACTCTTTTTTGATGAAATTTACTCACTCACTCAAAGAATAAAATGTGACTTACCATTGAATACAATAAATAAAGAAATTAATGAGAAACACTCACTCTATTTACAGAAATTGATTTACAATAATTAAAAAGGTAAAGAGAGATGAAGAACAAGAACTGAAGCTTTAGCAATAAATGAGGGCTTGAAGATTTTGAGTTTGATTCAAGCAATAGAACAGTGATTGTAAGTCTCTACTGAAATTAAATGTTGAGAAGTTATTCTTTATATAAACTCTTGAGCATTCATGACCGTTGGAGGTAGGTGAGGGCATTAAAAGCTGTAGATGGGTCGTCGCTTATCAACATATATATTTTTTTAATAATAAATGTATAAATAATTATGGGTCAAGCCACTAGGACGGATATCTTGAGTAAGCCAATATTAAGAGTAAGGATGAAAGAAAGTCAATGCAAAACTTCTCAAGATGAGTATGACAACTGAGCTACTCAGGTACAGTACAGCTACTCGAGTGCAGTAGAGCTACTCGAATGTAGTAGAGATACTCGGGTAGTAGAGCTACTTAGGTACAGTAGAGCTGCTCGGGTAGTAGAGCTACTCGAGTGCAGTAGAGCTACTTGGGTAGTAGAGCTACTTGGGTATAATAGAGCTACTCGGGTGCAGTAGAACTACTCGGGTGCAGTAGAGCCACTCGGGTACAATAGAGCTTCTCGTACAGTAGAGCTACCCGGGTGTAGTAGAGCCACTCGGGCACGATTGATCCACTCTGGTACATTTCACCCGCTCTAGTACAGTCGACCTACTTGGCTCCCCTTCTCGGGCGAGTGATTCAACCTACATACAAAACTCCATTTTAGCGACAAGAATTATTATTTTCTTCTTAGTTACATGATTTAAAACAATACATCCGCTCGAGTTTCTCAGGACCCGAGCTACTCACCATTCTAATAGCTTGGGTCCAATACTTATACTTACAACAAGAGTTACTCATGACCCGAGCTACTCACCCCTTAAGTAGCTCGGGTACAAAACTTTTGCTCATAACACGAGTCACTCAAGACTCGAGCTATTCACCCCTCTAGTAGCTCGGGTGCAATACTTTTGCTCAGAACTCGAGTCACTCATGACCCGAGCTGCTCGGGTATTTTTTCACGTTACCAATGTCAACTATTCTAACCCAGGTACTTAGGTGATGAGATAAACTACTTATTCCATTGGTGACTCGAATGATTGGGGATCCGGGCTGCTAGGACCCCATATAACTCGGCCAACTAATATTGTTGTTCATTATGCAGAGGCAGAAGACATTCCATAGCACAGACTATGAAGCGTAGCCTTGATTACGATGAAGACCTTCCATAGCACAGACTATGAAGCGTAGCCCTGACTACGAATGAAGACCTTCCATAGCACAGACTATGAAGCGTAGCCTTGACTACGGTGAAGACCTTCCATAGCACATACTATGAAGCGTAGCCCTGACTACGACAGTAACCCTGACTACTTGCCATGGCACAGACCATGAAGATGGCACATACTGTATTATTACCATGGTATAGACCATGAGGGGACAGCACCGACTGTATTATTGTCATGGCATAGATCATGAAGACAGCACAGACTGTATTATTACCACAACACGGGTCGTGAAAACAGAACATACTGTAATGTAGCTCTGACTACCTAATTATGATGACATAAGCACCGACTATGTGGCTCAGCACAGATTGAACAACCAAGATATAGCACAGAATATATGATTATAGATTTATCTAAGAATCGAAAGATTGTCACAGTGACAATGAAGGAAATGGCAGTATAATTCTGCACGGAACGTTGTGAGACATGTGACTTGGTGGCTAAGGAAAAGATTTATCGAGTCATACGGATCCTCCCACTCGAGTCACCCGAGTGACCCCCGAGTCACTCGACCCGACTGGGTCGGGTACTTAACCCGAGCTGGTTGGGTGCCCGTGGAGCTTCTGTTGGCTTACTTAGTTGAGTTGGAGTAGAACACTACTTAGCTGATTATTGAATAGAATCTCTTGATTCTCCGTTATCGCCTCTCATGATCCGATTCGATCTCTTGAAAGAATCCTATCCGAACTCCAACATGGCTCCTTTGAGTGCTATAAATAGGAGGGATAATCAGACTTTCGGATGAATCAGATTCTGATAACCAGTTACATTATTCATACTGCCAGTACTCCATACTCAATTAGCCTTCTCCTCCACCCAACCTCGTCTCTCTCCGTTTTGTGTTTCTGACTACTTTGTATATTTTACCTATATATTATTTTTTATTATTTGTCTATTCCAAAAGGACCCTACAAAAACAAAAAATTCAACCGTTGAAGTCTGCCGCAAATTTGAATCTGCGTTGCAGGTGTCGACAAAAAAATATTTGGTGTCGAAACAAAATGTCTAGAGCAGGAATCTTCAAGTGATTGGGTCGACACAATCCTTCTGAGGTGTCGACACACATTCTGCAAACTTCCTCACTAACACCACGGTGTTGACACATTTGGATTTGGTGTCGACTCATTTGAACATCAGCATCCGGGACATGACCATTTGTGTCGGCACAAATCTTCTTGGTGTCAACACTAAACTTCTACAGGAACCCTTGGTATATTTATGTCGACTCCTTTGGTCATTGATGTCGACACCAAATTTCTTTAGGTGGGCTCGGGTTTTTTTGTCGACTCATCTTCACATTTGTGTCGACACCCAAAATCTGCAGATGGCCTTGGTTCTTTTGTGTCGACTCATTTGGCATTTGTGTCGACTCAAAGTTCCAGATACCAAAACTGAAAAACACTTTTGTGCCGACACAAAATGAATTTGTGTAAACTCATTTTGAGTTCTGAGAGTTTCGGCACTTTTGTGTTGAAACAAAACTTATTTATGTCGATACTAATTTTTAATACCTGAAAGCAACTTCATCAAATAGTTAGGGTGTCAAACCATTTATTCAAAGGTGTTGACACACTTGATATGCTTTAAGTATTTTTTTCTTTTAAAGTGTTTGACTTAATTTTCAATTGAGATCGATACAAAATATTCTTTTGAAGAATACTTAAGTGTTTTAATCGTTTTGAGAGTTGAGTGATTTCTTTTGGCTAAATGTGTCAACTCAATTGTTCAAAATATGTTTAACACTTTCATTTTGAAAAAATATAAATATTATCTTTTTAAAACTATTTATTCTTAAAAATAAATTTATAAAAATCATCAAAATCAATATAAAAAACCTTTAGGCTAACAAAAAGGTAGAAAAATAAGCTTAAAAATATGAGAAATTGTAAATAAACTATAATAATTTTTTATTCAATTTAAAAAAAGAAAAAAGAAGTAAAATAAAGTCTTCACTTTTTTTCTCACATGACAATCGTAGAGAAGAATTTAAGTAATTATGAATTGTGCAGATGTTATCACATTATTCGAATTTGTGTTTTTCTTCTGTACTTAAACTTTTTATTCTTATAAATCAGAAATTTGAAAACTTAATTTTTATATTAATTGTGAAATGGGACTTATTATCTATAATTTTATTTTTAAATATAATTGTATATTTAGTATAGATTTTATTTAATAAATCTCGACAAGTACTAAGTTCTAAAATTATTAAGTTTTATGGCAAATAAATATATATAATAAACTAAATTGAAAATTTGAATATGATACCATTAATAACAATATGAGTATTCTTCTAAATTACTAGTAATAACTTGTATAGCTTACTATATATTAATTTTACTGCAAAAATAACTTTGCATTCCCCTTTTGTACAAAAATATTTATTATTTTTTGTCTATAATTTTATAATTTCACATGGTAAAGATGAAAAAAAGAGGAGTAAATTTGTACAAAATGGGATTGTATATAAGAATCATTCTCTAAAGATGAAAAAAAAAAAGAAGAGTAAATTTGTACAAAATGGGATTGTATATAAGAATCATTCTCTTATTACTAACATGAAATGAAATATCAATTATCACATTTAAATTTCACGTCTCTTTGCAAATAAATAAAGAAAGAAGATGAGAATTCTATGATGAATTGAAAGCACAAGAATTCAATCAAAACCCAATACAAATCTTCACTATGGCATTACACATTTAACCACATAATCTTTTCCTCCCTACACATAGTACAAACATAACAACCCCTTCGCTCCAAAAAAAAAAAAAAATCATCTAACATTATTTTTGTAATTCAAATACAAGTGAAACTCTAAACATCCCATATGCTTGTAAATAACTCAAACTACTACTTATAATTGATTCTATGATTAATTCTGTGTACCTAAAACAACTGCTTTTGTAATTAAAATCACTTTTATAAATATTTTTTTTGTTTATTTTTATGTACCTAAAAAATATTAAGTGCACCAAAAATATGTGCCTGACTTTACAAAACTCTTTTAATTACGATCGGTTTCAATGGTAATTGTTGTCAAACTATACTTCCTTGGCTTCCCTCCTCAACAGCTCCATCAAGAAATCATTCCAAGTATCAACTGGTCCGGGCAGGCACCAGTGGACGCAGTCATTAGCCAGCGAAACGTTCGCCTTCGGCCAGTGTCCGTATTTGCTTGGGTGGCCATCCGGTCTCAACAGCATTGCCCGCGTCACGTCAAACAACCTGAACTCCAACCCTTTCCTCCTCCCCAACCTCTCCGCAATCTTCAGCTCTTGCATCTGAATCCCGTAAAGCTCCAGATTATACCCATCCAAACGCGCCTCGCCGCTCTGCCACGGCCGCCGCCGCACGCAGTCGCCGCCCTTGTCCCAGTACCCGTTCTCGAAGTGCGAGGGCGCGAAGGTTCTGAGAAACGTTATTCCCTTGTAGTTTTCTAAGCTGTTTATGGCGCGAAAGGCTGTGCGAAACGCCCGGCGGTAGCTGAAGTAGGTGGTGAGGTGGGTGATGCTGGTCTCCGGGCAGTAGAGGCAGCCGACGACGCGTCCCTCGACGAAGAACATGGTGGGGCGGAAGAACCAGTGGCCGGCGGAGATGATGACGAAGTCGAAGCTTTCGATCTTGGTTGTCCATTGCTCGTCGAACTCGTCGAGGAAGAGGTTGAAGGGGCGGGTTAGGGCGGCGTCGGAAGGGTCGCTTTGGGTGGTGCGCACCAGGTAAGGGGACCAGAAGATTTCGATGGTGAAGTTGTTGTTTCGGAATTCGTAGCGTTTGAATTGGGATCCGTAAGGGATCTGTGAAACATCAAGCGGTTCTTCTACCTGTTTGTGAATGCAACAAAATGAAGAAACATGTAGAAGAACAGTACCTAGTCTCGTCTTCCGTTTGTAATTACTTTTTTTAAAGACTGTTGTAGTCTACTCATCTTGGGCCCAAAATGGATCCGGTTATTTTATTGATCTCATAATATAAATTTTTTATGCAAAAAAAATAAATTAATAAAATATTATTAAGTATCTGTAAAAATTATATTTTTATTAAAAAAAAATATAAAGTGTTTGTACGTGACAGTTTATTTTTTTAATATAAATATAATTTATTTAAATACTTAATAATATTCTAATAATAAAATGAATGATCAAAATTATTAAAATAAGTCAATTTTAAATCCAAAATAGTCAAACTAGACCATTACAGTTTATTGTTAAAATAAAGACGAGCCTTTTTCAAGCGAATTTTTGTCTGTGTTTATCTGAATTTTATTCATATTTTGGTCCATTTCTTGTTCGGCAAAAAAGAGATCTTCTCAAGTATCTTTTTGGCTTTTTATTTTTTAAAAAATTTCAATTTAATTGCTTGTTTTTAATTTTTTTTCTCACAAGTGAGGTTTAAAAGCATAAAGTTTTGATGTACAGTAAATTAAGTTATGCAAGGACGGATTGAGGGAGGATAAGGGGTGGCGGTAGCCACTTTTAAAATTTTAAAATATTATGTTATTATACCAGTATAATCTTTTAATAATCTTTAAATTATATAGGCTCACCACCTCTAGGTTTTAGTAAAAAATAGTCAGTAGTCACAAAAGTTTTGCAACAAAGTCATTAAATTAATTAAACAAAGTTGTTTTAAAGACAAAATAAGCTTATTCAACACATCCCTCTCTTTTTTTTAATCGTCAATGCTTTTTTTGACTCTACTCTAACTTATTGATATTATCACATAATCACTCCATCGCTACTGCTCTTCATGTGTCATTGTTATACGTGATGTATTGGTGTTACAAAAAGAATAAGTTTCTTTTCAATCTTATCTATTTTAAAACTAAGGCGCTTTTAGTTCAGTTCGGTAGAACGTGGGTCTCTAAAACCTAATGTCGTAAGTTCAAATTCTACAAAGTGTGATTCCTTTCTTCGTAGATCGAATTAGACCGAAAAAGCTTTATTAACTTTACATCATTACTATCGACCCTCATGTATCATTGTTGTAGTGACACCCCTCTTGTATAAATACAAGATTGCTCGTTATGTATTCTAATAGTTAATTTTTAATTTTTTCGTAAATAAAATGTTCTAATCATTCTTTACATTCTTCAATTAAGTACCAAGAAGATATTTTTGTATCTATTTTCGGAAAATATTCATGTATTTTATTTTAAATTTGTTTCTTTTTTTGTAAATTTCTTTGCACATTAGCCTTAATCTAAATAATATTTGTGTTAATGGCTGTAATAGATTTATTGACTTGTATTCGTTGTGAATATAAAAAAAATGCTTATTTATATATATTTT
>JAOTRH010203575.1:0-11145 GCA_034768845.1 Heliamphora exappendiculata | reverse complement strand
ATTCATCTAAATTAACTTTGGTTGCACGGGTTTTATTTTGATCGTTCTTCGTCAAAAGTTTTATTTGGAGCCCGTTTCGGCATTTGCCCATCCAGTTAATTTTTTACCGATAATTATTTTTTAAAAATAATGATCTTGATAGTTTTGCCTCCAACATTTGTATCTTTGGTTTTGCCCCCGCTTTGAGCGGGGGTGGGTGTGTTTTTTTGTTAGAGGTGTTTTTTTTTACTTCTTGGCTCATGTAATCTGCTGAGGTATGCCCCTTGGACCCTTGTAATTCTTTTCTTTTCTTTTATGTTACAATTAATTACCTAAAAAAAGATTTCTAAGTTTAAGGATCTCATTCAAATCTTGAAGAATAATATGTTTCTTAATTCTCTAACCCATCAACCCGCAAATTCCATAGTTTTTGCTACTAACTATGTAATTCAATTTTATAGAGCACTCAATTACCACAAACCCGAACTAAATAAACTTAGAAATTCGCTAACATGTTAACCATTCTCTCTTAAGTTTAGAGTTTCTTGAATTTTTAATGAAATCAACGCAAATCATCGCAAAACACAAAAATTAGTCTAGATCCTACTTGTTGGAGAACCCAATTTTAGAATTTTGCTAAAACTTTCCAACCCTAGGTTCGGCCAGTGAGAAAATTTTGGATTCCCAGTTGCTTTGTTTCACAATTTTTGATCTCCCGTGTTCTTTACGGGGTTTTGGCAAAATCATGGTTGCGAATTCGCTAGTTTTTTTTGGGTAATTGGAATTCGCTAGTTTTACAGATGTGGACTAGCGATTTTGTGGGACCCATGGATTGAGCAACTGGTTTGGATGATTCGAAACCCTTGGGGTTTATTTCAGAATAAGACAAGGTAGGGGATATAGCTCCACTTGAGGGCGTGTAATTTTGTATGCATGGTAGTGCTGGTTGGGCCCACTTTTCAGTAGGAGTTAGGTAATTGTGATCAAATGTGGTTCCTTTTGGTCCTCAGTAGTTTTTATTAGATCTTTTCATTGTTTGGGAGGTGTTCGATTCCTCACTCGCTAGGATATGAAGATGAGCTCGATGGTTTTCCTAGCAACGGTTCTCTTGCTAGAGAATTAGGTTCTTTGCCTTCTTTAGCTTGTGAGGTTTTGGTGCCGCCTTGGCGATACTGAAGATCAATTTTGGCTATAGTGGAGTTTGGGTTATATGGGCCGACTGTCCTTTCTATGTTCTTGCTCGAAGTCTTGTTTCCTATTACCCTTCGAGGAGCAGAGCTTCAATAGGGATGTGAAGCCCTCAACTTGGTTATTTATATTTTGTTTTCCTGTTAATTGTGTTCTCAACGGTTTTTAGTATGTTTTGCCTTGCTTTTTCTTAGGATGTGCAAGCATGTTGAATATGTTGGTGTTTCCTATCCATGCGGGTTGTGCGTGGAATATGACTTTTAGTTAAGTCCCCCCCGTTGTTTCGGTAGGGGTTGGATTTTCTTTGTTGTATAAGGTTTCTTCCTACTGGTTACTCATGTAATTATCTGGGGTAGCTCCTTGAAAACTTGTATTCTTTTTCCTTTTTTATGTTACAATTAATTACTCAAAAAAAAATTTCTGATCTCGAACAGTTTGAATTTGTTTCGAGTTGCCCAAATTTGATTATTTTGACCTCTAATTTTAGAGGGTAACAATGATTAGCTCAATCTTCATGGAAACAATCAAGAAAAAGAAAAAGAAGTAACCGGCGATAGGGGGAGGACTGAGTCTCTCCCAGAATCACAGCTTCTTGAAACTTCAAATTGATCCCTCCACCCCGTAGCGTCCACCTAGATGCCCAGGAATCGAAGAAGAAACACCAAACGGAGGAAAATAGGAAAGGACGACGGCGAGATGAAAACATATGAGGGTTTGTCGTCGCGACTTAGGGTTTCGACTGATGGCGCACCGGCACAGGGTTTTTCTTTGGTCGATGAGGAGTCCTCCACCGACTTTGATTGTTTTCCAGTGGACCGTGGAGATAAGCAAGGAGAAGGGAGCAGACGTTTGGAAGACGATGAGCTTCACCTGGTTTCGACCATGTCGATATTCTTTTTATCAGGCCTTTGATGCAAATAACCAGAATAGAGAAAGAGAAAAAGATATAGAGAATTGGAGATGGGTGATTCCCATGGAAGAACAAGGAAGAAAAGAAGATAAGAAAGGAAAGAAAGGGGTGGATCAGCGGAGGTGGTGGGTTGAACCCTCCTGGCCAAGTTTTAATTCCCCCTTTAACTTCTAGAGTGTTCCTCAATTAAAGCCTTGTTTGAGTTGCATTTAGTTTTTCTTTCATTCTTTCACTTTCTAGATTATTCTCCTAAACTCACAACATATAAACATATTTTAATATTATATTTTGCAAAATCTTAATTAACCAATTAACTTTATTCAAATTTCCTATAAAAAAAATTTGAACACTACAGATTTAATTAAAAATAAATATTCTTAGATATCTACTCATGCCAACTGTGTTCAACACACATTATTTTTTTTTGAGTAATTAATTGTAACATAAAAGAAAAAGAAAAAAATACATGATTATAAGAGGTACACTCCAAGAAATTACATAAGAACCGCTAGGCACCTACGACCTACACATTCAACAAATAAAACCAAACCCCCGCTCTAAGCGAGGAAAAACTATCAACAAAGCATATTCCACGCACAACTGGCTTGGATAGAAAAATAAACCTACGTACAAGTCTGCGCACAACCCCGCACGGATAAGAAAGCACCAGCATACAAATAAAGGATAAAACCAGTAAACATGCTAAAAAACTAACAAACTCCAAATCCCTACTGAAGATTGGCTCCCGCAAAGGGTAATAAACTCTAAAATTCAGACCGAAACAAGAAAAAATAAGGAATCCAGCAAGTAGAACTGGTCATCCAAACCCAAAAAGAACTGAAAAACCTGCTGAAGCTTGGCTCCTCGGAAGGCTCTAAATTTTAAACACCAAGGGACTGACTAAGGTGAAGAGCAAATCCCAACACCCAAGCAAGGTAAACTCAGGCTCTCAGTGATAGTCACACTCCACAGCAAGGGAGGAAAGAATAGAGTCTAGATCACCCCGCTAGAGTGAAGAAATGAGTCCATACCAGAGTGAGATCCAAAAATCAAAAAAGGACAGCCTAAGGGGAACCAGAAGAGGTCTAAGAGTAAAGTATCAGAGGTAGATGGGCCCCTAGCCAGCCAAGAGGACGTAACAAACAAATAAGCTCTAGAAACTCCAATTCAACCTGCCAACGCAAAGACCAACATCCCCTGCGCACAGGGTCGCTAAACAAAAGCGGTGGGAGATTCCAACAAGTCAACAAAGCAAAGATAGAATATTCCCAAATATTCTAATAAAAAGAATCCTAAGACATCCCAAAAAAAACTCTACCATCGAATTTAAACGAAGCAGACCAATAGTTACATCCCTACTCCAACAATCACCAAAGGTCCACTAAAAAAAAAAAAAAAGGCTGATCCCAACCCCAGTATTCAGTATTTCCAACCACCAAACAATTTGCCGCCACTACACCAATGAACCCACATGCCATTAGCATCTAAAGAATTTAAACCGTGGGCTCACTTAAAAAACCACTCAAACCAATAAACATCCACTATTCACCGCGGGTCCCGCTTGCCAACAACAGACATCCCAATCGGTAATGCCCTCAGCAAAAATCCCAACATTGCCCACTGACGCGGGCCCACGCAGCACTCAACATACCCATAGTTTGAACAAAACCGGAGCTGGGTTTTGAAAAAACCATGGTATTAGACCACCACATGATTACTTCTTAAACAAATACAAACACCCATAGTTTCTGAAAAAATCAAAACTGCTATATAGTTGTATAACACCAAACTGGGCCCCACTTAGTACTAAACAAGGCAGCTTTACGTGGTCCACTTTCCAACCCGTTGTACCTTAGCAGGATGCCCACCCGCACCTAGGCGCGTGGTCTAACTTCATCTTCCACACAAGCGATGGATTTCATACCCCAGTAAAATGCACCAAAACCACGTATCAGACCACAAAACCGCCACTAGTTTTGCAAATCTCTTAACGCACAGCTTGAAAGCGCGAGGCTCCAGTTCACTGAACAGCATCGTCTTCCTCATGAACCGTTTTCGATCTAAGTCGCACAGGAAACTGTTGCAGAGAACCAAAGCATCCCATGGCAGCTCGGTAGACCCAGATTGAAAACAGAAAACTCCATTTCAGAACACAACTAAGCTTCGAATGCTATGAGATCTAAAATCCATTTTGGTCCACCGCCACAGCAGAAAACTAGATTCAAGCTCCAAATCGCTATGTTCATACATGGAGTTCCCAAGTTCAGTAATAAAACCAACGCTGGAAATACTACCCATATCCAAACCAAATCAGTGAAAACATATCCGAAGCCAACCCACAAAAAGCTCGACTTAATTTCCAAAGAAAAACGCCTTGATTAACTAGGACGTCACTTTGCACACTCAGATCAGCAAATGAACCATGGGATTATAACCATAATACACTTACATTAATTGAACACTTCGAACACTACAAGATTCTACCTCATGTAGAAACCAAAGGTTTTCTAATCTCAGCAAACGATTTCCTAAATTCCGTAACCGCATTAAACACCAAGTATGGCCAATAACAACACCATGACTCATACTCAAAACCCAGCTCTACTTTGATGAACAACAAAAGAGAAAACAAAAAGCGACATAGATGACTGGACCACGAGAATCCATCGCATATTTGCAAATTGAGAAGCTTTGAATGATGAAAACCCTCATTTAGATCTGCTCATCACATTAGAACCCAACTCATTAGCCTTCGCATAGATACAAGCACACCACCAGATTTTCCTTTCACCCATTACTACAACAGATTCACGATGAGAGCGTTGGGGAGAGCTTGCTAACACATTATTAATCATTAAAAATTATCTCCATGAATTTAATTATATTAAAATAATTAGCTAAGAATTTAAAAACGTACCTAATCGCTACATATCTTCTCTAAAAACTTAAAGCGTGTGTTATGACTCGGTTATGAAAATGAATTCAAGTTGTGGCATAATAGCACGCTCATTCATACTTTACACATCATGCATTGCATTATTTTTAGTCATTATTTTACGAGTTTCGGGTCACGTTTGTTGAATTAAACTTTTTACAAGTCACGATGATCAGGAAAAGACTTAAATGAGTATCATGGCCTTGGATTGAGTTTTGATGAAAAAGGAAGGATGTTTATGTTTTGTAATTCAAAACTGTAAATCATTTGTTTTGTAATTTGTAAAGATATTAGAAACTGTTTAAAGAATGCGAGAATCATGTATACCTAGTGATATTTTGAGTAGATGCTTATAAGACTTATGTTTTGAAATGTTTAAAGAAAAGAAAAGTATCTTCACGGATGAATGAAATAATTATGAGAAATGAATAAAGTATTAGATGTATGATGAATGGTAGGTGCATGTAAGTTTTAGATTATTTTTTTTTGTAATTAATTAAAACGTAAAAGAAAAGAAATATATACATGATTCTAAGGGGCATACTCTAGGTAGTTACATCACTCATAAACAAAATAAGAAAACAACATTAACAACATGACCCGCATAACCCCCGCTTGGCAGCGGGGGAAACTATCTAACAAAGCATATTCCACACACAACCCGCATGAATGGGAAATAGACACGAAAAGGGGGCAAAACCAATCCAACAAAAGAACTGGTCGTCCAACACCAATATACACAAATATCCTGCTAAAGTTCGGCTCCTCGAAAAGCTCCAAATCTCAGGCAGAAGACGACATACTCTCCTTAGAAGTCCTGCAAAAGAACCTCTTCTTCAATTGTTCCTTTTCTAGTCAGGTTTGGGAGTGGGTGCTCGGTAAGTGTAAGTTAGTTTGGTCTGAATCTATCCGATCGGATTGGTGGTGTCGATTTTCCAATCGCGGGGGAGGTTCCGCGTTGAGTGGTATGGTTCGGGAGTTGGCCTTTTCTACTACTATATACTGTATTTGGAAAGAGAGTAATTTTTGCAAATTCCAAGGGTACAAACGCAGTTATGAGGAGGTGGTTAAGGAGATTTGTGATCTTGTTAGAGGCAGGATTTCTTCTGGACGTCGTGTTCCTAACTTGGCAACCACTAGGGATATCCAAGAGGATTGGGGTATCTCAACTGATATTTTTGGTACTAATTGTTGAACTATTCTCCTTTTCTTTGCAGTAAAGGGCCAGCTTTTCGCGTGAGCCTTGGGATTGATTTTTTGGAGTGCTGAGGGATACACTATTGTGAGGGAGTTATAGAGTATTTTATGCTAACCCTTTTTCTTGTAAACTTTCTCCTTGTGCAGGTTCGCTTGGAAACTCTAGGAGCTGTGAGGCTTGTTTTTATATTTTGTTTCTGAGTGCGTGTGCCACACTATATTGAGCGAGAGATGTGAGGTTTCTCACCGACATAAATTATGTTTGTTCTATGTGCAGAGGCTCTCCTTGGGTAGCTAGAATTAGATTTTCTTCTTCCTTTTCTTTGGAGAGTTGAGTGATACACTTTGTGTGGAGGGTTGTGAGGTTGTTTTATTGACTTCTTTCTTTCGTGTGCATAAGTCTCCTTGGGTGGCAGTTCCTTGTAAGAAGAAGCCTCAGCTTTGATGCTTTGGTTTCGGTACAACTTTGAAGTCGCCTCGGGTACTAGTTGGTTTCTGGGCCTCATTTTGGGAGGATGTTCTAGCTTTGTTCAGCGGGCATATCTGGCCTTTGGGTTTTGCATGTATTGCCTAGCTATGAGGGCTATTCATAGCAGTTAGGCTCTTGTTTGGCTTTAAACTTTTATGCTCTTGCTTTATCCAGCTCCTTTGTCTTGGTGGGCTGTTGTTGCTGGTTTAGTTTCTTGCTGGTTACACTTTTTGGTGTAGGTTCCCTTTGTTTACCTATTTTGTTTTTTGTATATTGCCTTCCCCTAGGCTTGTGTAGGGGCTGTGGGTATGTGTGTTTCTAGGGTGTGTGTGTGTTTGGCTCTTGCTTTTTTCTTTTTATTCGGGTGCTATTGGTCTGGCTTTAATGGGTTCGGCTTATGGTCTCTGTTGGACTATCTCACTAGATCTAGACTTTGGCTTTCAATAGGTTGTAACGCCTTAAATTTCTTGGCTTTGTTTTGATTGTGTTAGGCCTTGTTTGTTTTGTTTATTGTTGGTCGGTTCTGGCTAAGCCTAAAGCCTATTTTTGGTTGCTTCTGACTTTGTCTTAGTGGTGTTTTGTAAGGCTTGAGGTATGCCCTTTATATTCGTATTTTTTTTAATTTTATATAACATTTAATTACCCAAAAAAAATTTTATTAGTTTTGTTCGGTGTACGGTAGCTAGATTTGTTGCTGCGATTTTTTGGGGTTTGTTTGTACAACGCCTGTTCTGTTGGTTTATTTTGGGCCTGCTACATGATTTATTTGTATAGGCATTTCTCTTTCTTTACAGGTGATTGGCTCTTTTGCCTTGTTGCTATATATGGATGCGCTATTTCCTCCCCCATTATTGCTCACAATTATAGGGTGACAACAGTGGCATTCTTTTTTTGTCAGTAACCTAATTTATTTATCAAGAATTCATATATTAAACGTGGAGAGAATTCAGTGCATTTGATAATTGAAAACTCAAGACATAATTTGAGTTAGGACCGGGAGTTCAGTCAGGATCTTTAGTGGAATAAGTTCTGGTTCGTACGGGAAAGGATCTAACTCGGGGACAGAGTTAGGGATATTTAATTTTCTCGTACGGTTAACCCGAGTCTTATACTTTCTCGTGATCTCTCACATAACCCATAATACGCACGGATATTTTTCTTGTTGATTTCGGTAATTATTTAATTTTAATTGGAATGCCAGTTTTGTCGCCGGGGACATTTGGCACACCTAGGGTTTACCTCCTAAGTGGCCGGCCCTAGGAGATGTGCCCACACATCGTGATCGTCATAGTGCGTCCGAGTCATACGTGAGAAGATTACAAGGTCGTCTTCAACGTATTCAAAATTTCTTGAAACTTTTCGACAAGTTTCGTAAAGGTATTAAACTATTAAAATCATTATAGTTTTCGTTTTTCATGAAAATTGCATACGTCGTTTTTTGCGGTCACGACGTCGATTCAAAAATTAATTTTTTTTTCGCTGCGCGGTTCCCTCTCCAACAATGGTATCAGAGCTCCGGTTGCATTTTTCTTGAAAAACTATTGTGCTAACCTCGTTTTTGCAGCTGTAAGTCGTTACAATCCGGTTATATGATTGAATGAATGAATGTTTTAATTATATCGTATATCTCGACGGTTTTTGTTTCGAGATTAGATCGATTGTACACCTCCTACGTGGCGTATAGATTTTTGGCAATGTAATATATTATTTCATTCTATTTTTTCTGGATCTTTGATGAATCGTATCACGGAAAATGGGGATAAAAAAAGAGACGAAAAGGGATGAAGGAGGCGGCGACAGCAGCAGGACGCCGACTTCGGGGCTCGTTTTTGGGGCTTTTGGCAATCTTTTTTGACGTAATTTTTTCGCTGAAATAAAGGTTGTCCGTTGGCTATCTGATGGTGGTTCGGTTGCGATTCGACGATGGCGGCAAAGGGGTCAAAAGCTGCTTCAAAGTTCGGTGTGCACAGTGGTGCAACAACAGAATTTCAAGCCTTTGAAGATTTTTTTGGGCCACATCGATATCGTATTTTGACGCAATTTTTTTTGGATATCAAAACCTCGATGTGCTCTACCTACCATAATGTTTTGGGAGTTCAACAGTAGTGGTAAGGCGACTAAATAGTGGCTGAAACAAGGCAGCGCAAGGTTGCCAAAGGCAGTAATATTTTGGCCCAATCAAGGGGTTGTTTGGCTGGTTTATTTTTAGTTTTTTCGGTGTTCCAGCGGTCGTCCGGGGCTGTGACGGTGGTCCGAAAGCTGAGGAAAACCCTAGGCGTTTAATCTTTAATTCGAGACTGTTAGATTAAAAGATTAAACGGACGGACCGGATCGTAACGACTATTTATATTTATTTTGTCGTTATTTAATTAATTATTTATTTATTTTATTTAATTACGTGGATGATTTTTTATTTTATTTATTTTTTCTTTTATGTACGATTTTATTATCGGAAGTATATTAGGAAAAATAGTTTTATAAAATGAATAATCCTAACAATTTTTAAAACGAAAAAATAAATTATTAATTATTTATTTATTTATTTTTTGTGTTAAAATTAATTAAAGTTTTAAAATTAAAATTCGGGTAATTAATTTTCTTTCGCAAAATTAAATAAGTAAGTTTTTTGTTTATTTTATTATAGTTAAACAAAAAATATTTTAATTAATTAAAACTGAATTTATTTTAATCAGGAATTAAAATATATTTAATCGTTTAAAATGAACAAAAAGGAAAAATTCTCGATTTTTTAAAATATTAAGTGAAAGAAGAGTTTAGTCACAGATAAATTCTACGGTCTCCATTACACATTCGTAGAAGATGTGATTATAGCTCGCGCGCCGGCTTCAACTTTCGGTCTCCATACGGAATGGCTATAGTCATGGTATCTCCGGTACGAATCTTCGAAAGAAGTAGATTTGAGACCAGTGCGAAGTAGGATTCGTTAACACCGGACCCAGGACTTTGACACGGTGTTTTCAAATTAAGAGTAATGATTATACACTTAACCCGTGAATAAAAATATTCTCCCTAAGAAATCACTATTTTTATTTGTGGGGACCAAAATTTATTGGCTATTTAATTTACTTAGAATGCCCTATATCAATGAATGAAAAATCTTGTATTTCTTTGTTCATTGAATGTTAGACGTATACGCTACGTGGCCTATCAATTGATGTGACTCTGGACCGGTGGTTTTTTTATTATGATATTTGATTTCGGCAGTAAATTAATAGACTGGTATGTCTGTCCGGACGGGTGTTGATTAGTAGACGTCCACACTACATGGCCTGCATAATCACGAAGGATTCAGGCTACCAATAATTTTTTTAAAATTAAAAGGTTGAGCGACCCTAATTTGATAAAAGAATTAAAAAGTTTTTCTCTTTTGTTTCTCAGAATTTAATAATAGGATCATTCAATCCACTAGCGGCAATTCTCAAGAAACATAAACTTACTGGACCAAACTTTATCACATGAAAACGGAACCTCGATATTGTTTTGACTTTTGACGACTATAGGTTTGTGTTGCATAACCCCTGCCCTCCCACTCCTCATAATGGATCCTCCGAACAGGTGATCTAAGCTTATGAGAAGTGGGTAAAAGTTGATCGGATGGCTAGCTGTTACATCATGGCATCTATATCGGATGTTCTGCAAAGCCAGCATCAGTCTATGGCATATGCAGATGAGATCATGTTGAACCTTACAGAAATATTTGGTGATCAGGGTCGGGCAGTGTAGACATTCTAATTTGACCCTGCCTAATCTTAGGCGAATTCGATAATGAAAACAGGTGAAATAGTGCCTCAGTACGATCCTCGGGAGGTGATCCAAGCTCGGTATTGGAACCCAGGCATCAAAAATCTTCAAAAGCAATGAAATTATACCAAACCATCGATAACTTGTTGCCAAAGTCATTGCCAGAAGTGACGACCGCCATGTTCATTGTGGCGACCGTCAATAAAACCTCTTGAAAATCCTAGCCAAAAGTGGCGGCCGCCAACTCCAACATGGCGACGCTAACTCACATTATGGCGGCCGCCAATAGATACTTGTGGAACCTTTTCCAACCCAGCGGCCGCTAACTTGCATTGTGGTGGCCGCCAACTCCAAATGGCCTGATGTGTCCCAAGACGTGGCAACACCTCATTGGTTGAAGAATTCTATAAATACCGTGCCATGACGTACGTTTTCAGAACAAATTTTGAGTGGGAGAGATTCTGCCGATATACCGAGCAATCCCGAACCCCGACGGCAAAACTCTACCAAGATACCGAATCCCTAATCTCCCATACCTACATTGAAACCTACATTGCTTGGATAACCCCAGAGAATTGGACAATTGGAGCAATTTCCCGACTTGAGGATTTCCCGGCAATCCAGGTATCTCGCTTGGATCCCTGATCTTTCTAAACTCCACTTCTCTCTATTGGAGCGATCGGGTTAATTTTCATTTCAAAATTT
>JAOTRH010203564.1:0-11146 GCA_034768845.1 Heliamphora exappendiculata | reverse complement strand
TTGCCAATTGAATGGCCAATTCAATTGTAATTGAATTCTGCTATTGAATTCTGAAATTCAATGGCCAATGAATTCACAGATTCCAACAGGTCGGGCTCGGGCTTGAGCTCAGGCTCAGGCTGGAGTCTGGGGTCCGCGGGTTACGGGTTGGGTCAACCTTTATCCTTTTACAGAAATTTTATTTAATTAAAAATTTGAATTTAAAATTTAATTTGTTTAAATTCTAAATGAATAGTTACTGTTATTGGTTTGGGACCGTTAGAGTATTTTCGAACCGGTTTGCGTTTGTTGGGCGGTCCAATCACCAGGGCGAATTGATGTTGCATCTATTCGGATTTATTTGGACTGTTACCTGCAGTGCCTATTTAATGGTTACTGTAGAATCCATTGTGCATTCAATTTTTCCCCATCTCCTCTGTTGCCTATAATACTCCGCATCTCTTCCATCCATCAGAGAAAGTTCTACACAACAAGATTCGCTGTGTGTGCAGACTGCCGTATTACATATGCACATGGCAATCGTTTCATTCTGGAGGCAAACGCTTGATACAACGCAAGCATCGAGGCGGGACGCAGTGTGCTTTAAGAAGATAGTGTTGAACGCTGGACTCGGTTGTAAAGTTTTAATTGTTCTGTAAGCCTTACTTTATTCAGTTTTAATATAGTACTATTTTTCCATCCTCTTATCTGATCTGTTTTAGAAATTATCTTACATTCTGCTGTTTTTTTTTTATAAAACAGTTTTTTCAGTTTATGTTCTAGTTTCTTTTTATTAGTTTTTCGATTTTGTTCGGACTTAGGGTTATTGTTCTGCTTTTATTTCTTTTGCACAAAACAGTATCCTAAATTCTAAAACAGTGTTATATTTTACAAGCCGACAGTGTTTATAAAACAGTATTTTCACAGTATACTTAAAACATGTTATTAGTCACTGTTTTTTGGACTTTTTTAATCTTTTACTATAGTATTATTTTTAAAATTAATTATAATTTTTTTATGCTATAATTTGTTTCATCATTCAATTAATTTTGGTTTTGACATACTGACAAATTATAGTTTTTCCAGTATTGAAACCAACAGGAAGATGGAAGGAAAAAAACAAGAGAGGAAAGGAGAAACTTATCAGAAATGGATGCTTCTAGCGGATTGGGGAAGACGCTACAGGGCAGCACCGTCCTGTGAGCAAAAACGGTGTAGTTTTGGCTCAAATGGGTGTTTGAATGTTTTGGACTATGTTTGGGTGTAGTGGTTTAAGAAGATTTTGGTTAACTCTATTATCAAAAAAAATTAAAAAGTCGTGTAATGTTTTTAAATACTATAATTTAAAAATATAAAATAATAACATATTTGATATTTTTATCAAAAAATCAAAAAGAAAAAAAGCTATTATAAAAAAGTTATCTCAAATAGTCTGTCTAGTTTTTTTTCTTTTATTTTCTAAAAATGTTAAAAAAAATTTATGTCAAACTTTTTAAACATTCCAAAAAATGACTTATTATACTTTGTATGCAATGAACATTTATACATAATATCTTGGTACTTAGCCTATGTTTGGATTAAAAAGTCTAGTGATTTTTTTTTCAAAGTTTTTTTTTCATCTTTTCTAATATATATCATTTTTTATATCATAACCTTTTAAAAACACATATAAAATTATATAAAATTTTACAAAGTTGTGATATTTTTAAAAAGATATATAAAATTATTTTATCTAAAAAATCAGCAAAGGCTAAATGAGTGTACTTTCTAGATTATTCTCGTAAAACTTTTAATAAAACCCTAAAAAAAAGTCATAAAATGAAAAAGCTAACTTAACAAGTTTTTTGATTTTTTTTTTAAAAACAATTTGTCAATAGTGATTTTTTTTGAAATTTGACCCAAAATAGGTATACTTTTTAGAATCATTTCATTAGAAGGAATCAAAAAAGTAGAAAATTTAAACTGAAATATAAAAGTTTAGAAAAGACAAAAAAAACTTCAAAAAAGCCACTAGTCTTTTTAATCCCAACAAGGGCTAAGTAACAAGATATTATGTACAAATGTTCATTGCATACAAAGTATAATAAGTTCTTGTTTGGAATGTCTAAAAAGTTTGACTTTAAAAATATTTAACGTTTTAAAAAAATAAAAAGAACAAAAAATGGTCAGATTATTTGGGATAACTTTTTTATGATAGATTTTTTCTTTTTTCTTTTTTGATAAAGTATCAAATATGTTATTATTTTATATTTTTAAGTTATAGTATCTAAAATAATAACACAACTTTTGAATTTTTTTGATAGTAGATTTAACCAAAATCTCCTTTAAACCCCTACACCCAAACATAGTCTAAAACACCCAAACACCCATTTGAACCAAACAACACCGTTTTAGCTCATACCACGGTGCTGCGCTTTAGACAGCGCACCAACCCCAAACCTGCTTCTAGCTTCGACTGTTTTACCAAAATAAGCAACTTTTTAAACTTAAATAATAAAATAGGAATTTTTAAATTTTATTCTTAACATACGTAAAAACGTGGGTAGCAAAAGCATTTTCAGTATAAACCAGCTTCCATCATGCCAATGCTTTGACATAAAAAAACATTATGAATTAAACGTTGTTAGTAAACACGTTTTTAGTTTAAGTTAAAAATTTCATTGAAAATGTTTTTACTTAACACGTTTTATAGTTTTTGGCTAGAAAACGGGTTTACTAACAATGTTTTATAGTTTTTTTAAGGAAAACGTGATTGCTAAAGGCGCTTTTAGGTTTTGCTTAGAAAATTATGTTAGAAAAAACGTTTTCTAGTTGTCTAAGTAAAGCGTGATTGTTAAAGGCGCTTTTAGTTTAAATTATATAGACCACCACTCGTCTTTTCTCTATCGCTCTCTGTGCTCTCTCTCGGTGCTCTCGATCTCATATTTGATTAAGATTTGCTTCCTATTTTAGGTTATCAATTTTCATCGATTAATGCTACAAAACTAGTACTGTTTTTAGGGTTTGGTTTTGGGTTATAGGTGAGGGTTGAGGGTTTTGAACATATATCACACAAAAACTCAATGGCAAAATGTGTCTTAATTAATGTCTGAAATATTGCAATATAAGTCAATTTTGTCCTATCATCATCTTCTTTCTTATTTATTCTCATTATTACTCAGATTAAGCACACAGAAGAAAGAAAGTGAGCAATGTAAGCCTTCTCCGAATTAAATTTCCCTGTAAGGCTATAATGTCATCAACAATAGAAATGTACAAAAACCCTCCTTTCACCAAAAATGAAAAGCATGAAGGGAAGCTAATTTAATCTTATTCTTGGTTGTTTTTAATTTCCTTAAAGGTATGCCAATTTCTTTCTTTCCAAACATACCACACCCAACATATACGAGCCACCATGCGGCTCTTCTTAACCTATTTCACATGACAATCATGTGCCCAACAATTATAAGCTGAAATACAAAAGTTGGCATAAACCAACTTACCCTTATCAAATAAATAATAATTTGTTATGGACATGTTACCACAATAAACTGATTCTTCTACCCCTGCATGCAATTTATCAATATAATCTATGCAGTTGAAAATTTTCCTATGTAAATCCTTTTAATCTAAATTAGATATAGAATATAAATTATATGTGTAATAATGATAGTTTAAATAAACTCATAATAATAACAAATCAAAAGCAAATATTTATATATATACACAGATTTGAGGTGAGAGTAGAGAGACAAAGGAAAATGACACAAAACTATGAGACCATTCAAACAATCTCCTTAATTAATTTTACTTTATTTACTTTTATTTTTATGCTCCATGTGTAATTTATATTACGTGAAGATATTATAATAAGCTGTCAAAATATCACTATTTTATATTTCTAATCTTTAGAAAAGATCATACTTATACACTGTGTTATCTAAGTTTTTCTATATTTGTAGGAAATAATCAATCTTTCAAATAATTAAAAATCAAATATTTTCCTTTTGAAATGTTTTGAAAATTATTTGTCTCTTTAACTTAAAATTTATGTATAGCCATATTGATATACACCACCTTGATGGGTGTCAGTTCGATTGAACCCACTAACTACTGAAAAATTATTACGATAAATTATATATATTTCTGTCGTTTGCCCATGTACTACAAAAAATTGAATCCACTTGATCACCTGAAAACTAATTAATACAAGGAAGGATATTATACATCCATTAATCTATTTGCTTATGAAATTAGGTTTATCTATTTTTACTAGTGGTGACTACACCGGTAAAAATGGTATTTTTCAGCAATAAAGTTTATAAAGATTGTGCAAGGCGTATATTAATGGATCAATGAGTATTTAGTCACATTTATTGAAAGGATCAATGAGTATTTAGTCACATTTATTGAAAGAGGATGTATTAGATGGATTTTATTTTATGTTTTTGGAAATGCATTAGATGGAATTGAGAATGAGATGAGCATGCTACAATTTCAAAATACGGATAGTTGTTGAGGACAACTATAGAAGTTAATGTATTTGGATATATTTATTTATTTATTATCTTGTAAAAAATATTAATATGTATGTACTAAAATTTTCATTTATTTGTAGTTGAGAAATTTAAATTATCTTTGTCACATGTTGGAATAGATGACAGATATTAAATATTGCAAAAAAAAAATCTTTATAGAATTTGTAAGAAGTAGATTCTTAGTGCATAAATTATCAAGACACCATAAAGTGAACATCAACACAATCCCAGAAGCAAGACCAGGGCAATGGACTCACTAAATTGAACGCAACAAAACCACTGGACCCTCATCAAAGAATTTGAACCCCATAAAAAGCAAGCATGTGAGTCTTACTGATACAAAATCTAACAAACAAAATGTATGAAAATTACAAATCACATCTTACCCATCCTAAAATAAAAATTACCCATCTCAAAAAGCAAATTTCCCCAACTTTTTGGTAATGTATGCAAAGTACAAACAAATATTGTATGTACATTACACGTAATTTCTCATTTGGGAAAGAGAATTATTTTGTTTACTTACCTAACTAACAAAATGGGCGAAATGTACTCACTTTTTTATTCGTTCAATAGAGTCCTCCATACATTTGATAATTAAAAAAAAACCTACAATTTGAATCAATGAAAGAAGAACTAGAACCAATGAAATCGCCAGTGAACAATACTCACTCTTTTATTGGTTCAAACTGTAGAGTACGTCGTAACTTTGCCAAAAAAAAAAAAACACAATTCGAACAAATGAGAGAGTGAGTTAACAACTTACTTTTCAAGTGGGTGAACAAATTTATTTTTGATGGGAAACCTGTAGGATAGGGTTAGGTCGATCGCAGCAGTAGTACTCGAAGGAAAGAACAGCCTCAGAGCCCCTACAGCTAAACACCGTCCCAATCATTCATCTGTAACAATGGATAATTAGGCAATATCAGCGTATCAATCAAGAAGAAACGCAATGGATTTACGTCCAACAGCTCCATTCTCACAGCCAATTATGATAGTGGTTGAGGATGTGATTGAGGGTTTTATGAGCCCATCTTATTTTCAAAATATTGCTTATATTTTGTTAAGATCTATTTACTTACCGAAAATAAATAAAAAAATACTCAACTTTGCACAAGATATTGTCAGGATAATTTCGCAGACCTTTCTCGAGTGTTATGCTAAAATATTTTTGTGCTCGTGTTGTTCCTCAAGAACGCCAATGGTCAAGTAAGAGGAATTTCTAGATCTGAAATGTGCAAAACATTAATAGGTTGTGCATTTCCTTTTGTTATTGTTAATAGACTCTCATACATGTACATAACCTAGTAACTGAGACATGAAGTTGCCCTAAATAAATTCACATGTAATAATTTCTAGCAAGAAAATCATAGGAAGGAGGCATACTGCATGGGGGCTCGTCTCTCGGGTCCTTCACCATGGGAGGGTAGAAACCATATATGAATTTGTATATGAGTAAAACCTCCCATCCCATCTAATATCGGAAAACCAAAACATCTTAATTTTCTATATTCCTTATAAAGATGATGAAAGATCAACAAAATGTGGGACCTCTAGCAAAGGTTGAACATTTATTTTTGACAGAGTTACAAACCGTATAAACATTCTTCATTTTTCATCGGAGAAGTAGGAGCCAGATAGATATTGCTCGTTAAAAAGAACATTTTGACGCTCTTTCTCTATCGATGGTCTGTTGTTTGCAATCGCCATTTTCGGTGCTAGTCGAAGCATGACATACCGACATCTTCGCATCAACATTTTGTTGTTCTCTCTTCGCATCTTTAGAGCTGCTATTTGGCAGTCATCCTTGTTTATGTCTCGACATTGTCACCGAATGTTGGCGAGGGACTGGTCCTCTTAAGTTACGCAGATCATTAACCAACTCTTCTTGCTCTTCAATCTTGAATTTTTACTCTTGTCGCAGACCGACGTAATAATCTTTAGAATTAGAGTATTTTTCACTCCAATAGTCGTTATGAAATGTAGGTAGTAACCACTTCTCATTACGATTGTGACTACTCCCATCGACATCACGTTTATAGGCCATTGTGAGACTACGAGATCGAAAAAAATAAATTGCCAGTGTAGTGATATGCAGATGCACACTCATGGTTTGCCATTTATTTATACATACAATTGATAAAAATGATATAAAAAGTTCATTACATTGTTCGCACATGGGAAAGTTTTGTCATACTGTCGGTGATGTGACTACTCAATGACTTGGTCGTCATGGATTTTTCACTTGTTGTACCACCTGACAAGTGAAAACATCAGTTGATCATGATTTGACTCACCAACAATACCAGCCATGTGGCTTTGTAAACTCCAATGATGCATCACAACTGGGCTAACTGTTCCAGCAATTAAGATATTATATCCAAACACCGCCCTGATATAGTAATTTCCTATATATAACCTAGGGGACCCAACTCTCAACTATATGGACAAAGTAAACTTGAGATTTAGTGTCACTACTTAGAATCATCGGTCTTCGACCAGATCGTACGGTAGGTGTTTTTTTTCCAGTAACCACCACTCTAACAATTACAACTAGTTACTCATGTTAGCGCGATGTAACTATTACAAACAGTGGCCGTTGCTTTCTATAGTTTTTTGTGTAGAACTCGCTATGGATCCTGAGGTCCCTGTTGAGGTGCCTATCCAGAGGGGGCGCCTATTGGAGATACCACATTAAGCAGTTTTGTTGTGGGAGCAGAAGGTTTGTACTTACATGGAAAATCTTACTCGTATTTATACAAACTTCCATTGTGTTAGTAAATTATTTATTTTCTCTCATACGCACATCTCTTCATGCAGGACACTTCCTCCTTAATATGTCGTCGTGGGGATAGCGGGTTCTGGGACCTGGCCATTGATCAATGTGTTCTTCATCAGATGCATCATGCTGGATTCTACGGGCTGTTTCGTATTGGTTCCATTTGTTTGGACCACAGCCTAATCACTGCCCTGGTCGAGCGTTGGAGGTAGGAGACCCACGCTTTCCACATGCCAATGGGAGAGTGCACCATCACGCTGCAAGATGTGTTCGTCCTATTCGGTTTGCGTGTTGATGGTGCACTTGTCATCGACCATGATTGGAAGTGCAGCCCCGCCGAGTGGCAGCAGATGTGCTTCAAGTCACTCGTGGTTTCATGAGCAGTTCACCGGCACCATTCCTGAGGACGTCGCGGCCGATTTTATTCATCAGCATGCACGAGCTTACATTCTGTGGCTTATCGGGGGCTTCTTAATTTCTGATAAGTCACAGAATCTAATTAATCTCACGTACCTGCCGCTGTTGTAGCACCTGGGAGCGATACACTGATATGCTTGGGGGCAGCTACCCTAGCATACCTCTACCGTCAGTTGTGTCAGGCTACACGCCCAGGCTCACGAAAGATCGCAGGCCCACTTGTGTTACTTTAGGTATGTTAATTCATTGTTAAGTGCACTTCTTTTGGGTCATTAGTCGTCATTGCATGTTTGTAACGCAATGTTCAACCCCCACCGTGGCTAATGGTATTTCTTCTTTCTTCAGATAAGGGTGTGGGAGAGATTTCCACGAATCGCGCCCCGGGCCAGGCCACCATCCAACATGGGGATCAGGTTCTCCTTGTCGATCCATGGGGTGCTCGATGGCGGGTCAGTTTCGCCCTTAACCTAGTCCCGACCCACGCCGTGACATTTTATCATGATCTGTTCGATCGTCTCACAGCAGGCAGGGTGTTACTTATGTTCCCATTATTTAGTGCCTTTGTTTCTCTATACATACATTTGATTTGCATATGTTATTGATGGTGTTCTCATTGTTTTCCAGTATGCATGGATGCCCTACGGCATATCAGATGAGATTATCGCTATGTTGCCCGACTACTGCCGGGTAGGCATGGACATCTGGATGACACGGATGCAGCTTATCTACTATGACATGGTTGAGTGGAATTTAATAGATCGCGTCCTGCGCCAGTTTGGATGCCTTCAGTCCATCCCTTCTCCTCCAAATACTGCGCGGCAGCTGCATGCCTTGGACCGACGGGGACGGATGGACACAGACTGGACGCGGCTACACGAGTTTCATATGACTAGTTGGGGGATGCGGAGGGATCGGTTGGTCGTTGCCCTGAGGTCCTACATGCCAATTGAATACCACGACCCATACATGTTGTGGTATCGTCGTGTGACGCGGTTGCTGCTGCCGAATCCCAGCCACCAGTCGGCACCTAGATACCTTAGAGCTGGCGGGGTCGTCGAGGAGTTGGTAATAATAATCTCTCGCACTTTTACATTTCTAACGATAGCAACCACTAGTGCGCTAGCTGTCTACTTCTTATTTTGTAGACACGTTGTGTAGCTGAGATTTACCATGAGGCGGACACATGGCTTCGAGGTCACAGCCCACTTGATGTAGCATATGAGGTGTTTGCGAGTATTAGGATTGATGCTACACGTCATTGCTGACAGTACATAGGAAGCATCGCTTTCAGCCGCATGTCCCATCGACATCCTCATAGCGATCACCCAGTGCCCCATCCACAGCTGGCCCCTCTGCATTCACACCTACCACCATGCCTACATTGGGGCTCCAACTACAGTTTTCGTCTCCTGCCCCCGGCTCTTCGTTAAGCATTCCCTTTCGCTCCTTTGGCCCTAGCTACTTGGGTGGTTTTCCAGACATGATGCAGGAAGTGACGGAGGATGAGGTTCCCCAGCAGTCGCCTTTGCCAGTTCGTGCACGTGGCAAAGGATGTGGGAGTGGCAGAGGTAGAGTGCGTCACGGTGTGGTACCTGAGCAGCTTGCACCTGGACCTGGCTAACCGACCACCTAGTCCTAGCTCACGCAGGCGTCCACTGAGGACCATTTCGATATTGCACATTTGGACCATGCTAGTACATCTGAGCTACCTACTGTTGCTCTCGGACAGGCAGTCACCCATGCCGCATCTGAGTTACCTACTGTTGCTCTCGGACAGGCAATCACCCATGTCGGAGTCACGTTGGGTACCGTAGAGCTTCATGTGCACGCAGGGTAGTTGGACCAGCCGACGACGTCTCAGCTGTATGATGCAGATATACCTACCTACACACATTCATCCCCAGCACACATCCCACCGATAGTACAGGAGGCACCTTGGGTGTTCCAATGTAGGAGCAAGAGGCTCAGGCTACTGCCGCGTGGATGCGGACTTAGTCTCCAGGCTTATATTACATGCCATCCTATGGTGGCCAGGATGTGGCCACATGTACACGTGCTTACTTATACTTTTCATTTTGTGTAGTATGTATCTTTTTGAAAATACATTTGCTCATATGGTAATTTCAGAGTGCTGTAATTATTTGAAGAAGAAATTCGATTGCTTGGCCTGAATTAAGTAAGTTTTAGAAACAAGTTGAATCAAATGGTAATCCCTTTACATATTTGCTTGGGCAGCTTCCTTTCTACTTATAATATCCAACTTTTTGTACGTAATTTCAGGTTTCTTACTGAAGAAAAGTGCAAACAAGAATAATTGGAGTGGACGGTGGTTTGTTTTAATTGAGAAAACTTCAAAGGTTAGTATTTAGTATCATAGCATTTTAGCTAACCTAAAGTGAGGCCATTATATGTGAAGCTCTTTCTGCATACTTAGATAGACTTTAGCTACTAGCATGTTGAGTGATGCATCAATTTTTTTACCATTGTTCTTTTAATTAATACCGATGTCTTTACCTGAAATTAGAGAATGAAGAGTTATTCTCGTTTCACCAATTGCATACTACTATTTTAGCGTCCGAGGTTCAATTTGAGGGCTATATCTGCTGTTTATCATTTCATCATTATTCTAATACCAACTCCATTTGCAGCTTGAATACACCAAAAAACAAGAAGAAAGACATTTCCATGGTGTTATCAACGGACCATCCATTACAATGATCAATATGTTTTCCTTATGCAAGGTTCGGATTAAACCTATTGCTGAAGAAGATTCACACATTGTCACCGTGAGTAACTTCAAGAACCTGTAATTTATGTATATAGTTCAATCGATGGATGTTTTGGGAAGAACACCCACGGAATGGTAGAAATTTTTGGAACTGTGATTTATGTTAATGTGAGTTGAAGGAAATAGGCAAAAGTAAAAATGTCTCATAATATTAAATAGTTGATTAGAAGCTTGTTGAACCCCTTGAAGATTTATATTTTTTATTTGCGTTTGAATGTTGGGATTGTTTAACAGGTGATATTAAAACGGTTATACCGTGGAATAGTCGAAAAACAGAGGAAACTATGTTGAAATTTTTACTGTTTGACACTTAGAAAAATTTATGAGTTTACGAAAATAATAATCTTTAAAATGAACAACCAAATTCCCCAACTACTTCGGAAATTCAAATAATTAGATAGTACCAGAGGAAGTTCTAATTATCTACACAGTCATTGTGATGAACTTCTGGATAATTTTGGGAAACATGTTTGTGGCATTATTACTTAACTCTATAATTTAGCTGACACAGTGGCTGCTGTATTGAAGTCGGAGCCATGTACTAAATTGGATGGGCAAAATGTGGTATGCAAGAGTCACAGAGTTGTTCTTGTTGGGAGAATTTCCAACGCCGACATAAAATACATGCTCGGGGATCCAGAAAATACATCTTTATTAAGCTTTCAA